>JAGFNQ010010203.1:0-18344 GCA_024364735.1 Boesenbergia rotunda
GACTTAAATTTACTATGTTATTTCTTAGGGATCGAGATCGCCTCTTCATCAAAAGGTTATCTCTTATCTCAGTCAAATTACATAGCTGATCTATTTGAGTGTGCGCATCTCACGGCTAATAGGATAGTTGATACTCCCCTTGAGACTAATGCTCGGTACTCTCTTTCATATGGTTCTCCTTTGCCAGATCCTAACCTCTACCATATAGTTGTGAGAAGCTTGATTTATCTCACCGTGACTCATCCTGATATTATGCATGTTGTGCATGTAGTTAGTTAATTTGTCACTGCACCTACCATAGTTCATTGAGCTGTTGTTCTTCTCATTCTCTAGTATTTCTGGGGAACTCAGTTTCAAAGTCTCTTATTCCCTTCTATTTCCTTGTTAAAGTTGTGTGCATATTCTCATGCTAATCAGGCAGGTGACCCTATGGATCGTAAGTAGACCATCGACTTTTGTATTTTTCTTATAGATTTTCTTATCTCTTGGAAGTGTAAGAAGCAAGATGTTATTTCCAGATTTTTCACAGAAGTTGAATATTGTGCCATGACTACCACCACTTGTGAGATTATTTGACTATGTTGGTTGCTTGCGGATTTAAAAAATTTTCTTCAGCAACCGACTGCTTTTCATTATGATAATCAGAAGTGTCATTCAAATTGCACGCAATACAATGTTTCATGAGAGAACAAAGCATAATGAGATTGATTGTCATTTCACTCATCATCATCTACAACTTGGCACTATCACGCTACCTTTTGTTTTTTCTTCGTTGCAGATAGCAGATATGTTTACCAAGGTTCATTCCACTTCGCACTTTCGATTTTTGTCTGACAAACTCTCAATATTTCTAGCTGTAACATCGTGAGCTTGAGGGGATGATGGATTTATATATTTTATTAGGTTCATTCCACTTCGCACTTTCGATTTTTGTCCGACAAACTCCCAATGTTTCTAGCTGTAACATCGTGAGTTTGAGGGAATGTTAGATTTATATATTTTATTAGAATTATTTGTTTATAATTTTTAGAGTATTTTAATTTTTTTTTCTTTTTCAATTTAAGGTTTAGGGTTTCTTAACTTATCTATATAAGGCTTTGTACTCTATTTTTTTCTTAAATATTTGTGAATTTATTAAAACGACTATTTTTTCTCTTTTTAATTTCTACATGTGAATCGCAAGATGGGCGTTCAGAAATGATGGTGAACAAGCAAGAGAGAAGAATTGATCTTATTGTTGTTGCGCTACCACTGGAATATTGTCGGGTTGCATTGTTGTTTCTTGGGAAAAAAGTATTATCAAAGGATACAAGCTTTCCAAGTGGGCACTCATTATGGCTTTCTGCGAGACTAGCTATCCTCTCATGACATCTTGTGAGAAATATTAGTGTTTTTACCAAGATTAATCATGTAGGAAGGTTATGGTTCATAACCATTAGTTTACTTTTTGATTCATAATTCGTTCTGATTTAAAATTATTATTTTTTAAAAATTTATTTAAAATTTATATATATATATATAATATTCTATCTGATCCTGAGTGACATCCAATATGAGCGATCTGACGAGATCAAAATCCAATTATTTTAATTTCTCTCTCAGTTGCATTCAACTATTTTTCTCTTTTTCCTCTTAAATTAAAATAAATTTTTTTCTCTCTCCACTAGTAGAAAAAAGGCTTTTAACACCGGTTATTTTCGACTTTTAACACCGGTTCCCAGCCGGCATTGTAAGTATAGACTTTTAACACCGGTTAACAAACTGGTGTAATATATAGATTTAACATCGGTTAATAACCGTTGTTAAAAGTTCAATTATGAGGCGGAAAAACCATTTTAGACACCGGTTATTTTAAATAACCGGCGTTCAAACATCATTTTTAACACCAGTTCTAGAAACAACCGGTGTTAAAACATCATTTTTAACACCGGTTCTGGAAACAACCGGTGTTAAAAATGATGTTTTAACACCGATTCTAGAACAACCGGTGTCAAAAGTCTTAATTTTTTATATAAATTTCATATTTATTTTTATTTATAATTTTTCTAGACATATAAAAGAACACAATAATATAATAGTTTATCCATAATCAATAACACACCATGAATTAAGTAAATGCAACATCCAATTAGTTTCAAAAACAAAACAATCCATGTATTTTACAACTATCCATTTTTCTTTCAACAAAAGCAAAATGTAAATCAAATAACACATTATACTCCTACTCGCCTATGTGATTTTCCAAGCAAAGACAATGTAGAAGCTTGCCACACGAGTTTGCAAGTAAATGGTCTAGTCCAAGATCAAATAGTGAGGAGTACGTTGCAGAACTTCGACCAGCTTAGCATTCCATCTCTTATAAGCGTCTTGCATATTTCCATACAGTACTTGAGTCAAGCTTGAATTTCTTTTCATGCTTTGGCGTGCAGTGGCTACCAGTCGATTGCGAAGCAACTGTGAGAAAATTCCAATGAAAAAATATCAAATAATGCTACGGAGAGAGAAGCAATATAATCAATCATTCACAATTTGGAGCTTACTTGGTGTTTGAGGGTGGCCAAACTTTTTGTGTGCATTGAAGATTGTGGGATGACACCATTTGAAGGTGGAACTCCAATAAGACCACATAACAAGGTCTGGCCAGCAAAACCAAGTAAATGATTCAGGAGTCAGATGTCATTTGAGATTTAACCAAAGAACTAGCTAGAGGCAGATAGATTAAGGTATAGTACCAAGAATCCCAAAACCAGTAAATCATAATGAATGATGGGGGCTTTCTCAGATTGAACTAACATGAGATGGCATAGAACAGAATATTGCAGGGATGAAAACAAATATAATAAAGAGGTCACAACTCACAAACCTCGTCTAATAATACGTGTTAAGCTGCACAGAGATATCGCAGGCTTCAGGTTTTGCACTTGCAGCCAATACCTGATGCTTCAATCATAAAATAAGACGAACTAATATAATCAACTGAAACTTAATTCCATTGATATCCTTTTACTGAATTACAGTTTACAGGAAACGCACAAATGTTACAATATACCATTAAATATCAACTTTTGGAGAAGGGGAGAAAACAGCTGCTATTCAAGGTAACAAACTAAATTGCATTAGGCAGAAGAACTCTCTTCGCTTAGCTCATCAAAGAAATGAAGAATGGACAAAGTCGAATGAACAAAATATTACCTTGTACAGTAACAGACAATAAGTGCCTCAATAATAATAGCACTTGTCAAATCTTTGCAATTCGCTATATAATGTTACCTGAACCAATAACAGAACCAATAACAGAAACAAATATTTTAAATCTGGAAGGACCATAACATGCAAGTACCATGAGTGGCACTCCATAGTCGGCGATGAGACCCCGTAGCGCCATGATCGTGCCTTCCTGCTTCTTAACGCAGTGAGCAGAAGCCCAAATGACAGAACCAGTGCAAACATGCCGTTGGCGAACCTCCAAGATGAACTGAATCCACACAACCATACCCAGCACTGATTAGTTCCCCTACAATTCGTATCAACAGAAATCGAAACGCAATCCAAACGGAAGACTACAGATGAACTGAATTCCCCAAAATCCAATAGTAGATCAAGAACAATCAACTGATCAGAAGAACTAGATTCAACAATCAATCAGTCAAGAGAACACATCAACCCCATTACTGATCACTCAAGCTCAAGAATGGTCAACATGATTCGTCTCAAGATCATCCAAAGCAAAACAACTCACGGAGACATAAGAATCCAAACTGATAGCACAACCCAATCCTACTGTTCTAATACAATTCCATTCGAAGAACAAATCGAAAACAATCGATGCTTACCGGAGTTCGTCGCTGACCGTGAGCCGTCCAGCGCACCTTCTCCCACAGGGTAGAACAAATATCCCTAAGAATAGCTCTAGTTTAGCTTAAGCCAAGAATCCCAAATTCAGTGGATCAACGATTAGGGTACAACTCAGGGAACAACTAAATCGAAGAAATCCAAATCTCCGCTCTTACCAAATTTGCGATCAGAGGAGGAAGAAGGCCCGATGATCTTGCTTGCTCGCGATGGAGTGATCGTGAGAAAAAGGGCGACAACAGCACTCGGGAAACCCACCTCCGGCTGGTGGTCGCAGAGTATCTTGTGAATCAAGATTACGAGTAGAACGAAGGAAGAAGTCGGCGTTGGTTCTTTGGTGACTTCAATCGAAGCAGAGAAGAGGGCGAACACTACGTCGGGCGGCTGCGGTTTAGGGCACGCGAGAGGAGAAGAGAACGGACGAAGGGGGCGGCGCGTCTGGCTGTGGCGGAAGGCGAAGAGAAGAGGTAATCGAAGCGTGATGTTGCGGCTAGGTCATCAGATTAGGGGAAACGAAAAGCTAATAAGGGGGGGGGGTGGATTTTTGCAGAAAAACCCATTCAGCTTTTCGAAATCCCAACCATGCCCTCAATTTCGAAAGTTTTTCCTTTTAGCCCTCAAATTTCTCAGATTCTCACATTTTTAACACCGGTTGTTAAAAGAACCGGTGTTAAAAGTATTTTAAAGTTCAAATAATTACAAAAATGCCACCGCCTTTTTTTTAACACCGGTTTTAATACAACCGGTGTTAAAAGCCGTTGTTAAAGGTCTTTTTTGTACTAGTGCTCCAATATGTAACAATCACTGTATTGTTGATTTTTAAAAATTAGTAGTAGATATTTGACAGTAGTTACTATACTATAACGTATAACAGCTACTTGATAATAACTACTACAATATATCAAACTTTCGAAAATTATAACTTTTGATTAGGATATCAAAATGAATGCTTTTTGAATTGAGCTATGATAGAGAGCGTGAAATTATAGCGTGAAACTCAACATGAATGACGTGACACTTTTTATGTACACGTCCGATTGCCACTTGGACACCGACGGCGACCTCCGGCCGCTGCCCTGAACAAAACTATAACCTTAGGGGCACGGTGAACCCGTCGAGGATCGCTGTAATTGGAGTGCCACGTTATTCACGTTGAAAATTCATGTTGTCTATCATTTTTGTTTTGAATTATAGATTTCTGAATGAGGTTCAATTTTTTAAAAAATCTATCTTATTATGATCTTTGAGATAAAAGTTATGATTTTTAAAAGTTTACCAATAGTAGTTACTATATATGTTGTAGCAGCTATTGCAAAGTACCTGCAACAATGTGTAGCATCTACTCGATAATAGCTATTATAATTATGAAGCAAATTTTCAAAAATCATAATTTTTTACTCGAATATCAGAATGAGATGATTTTTTTGAATTGAAGCTCGTTCAGAGATCTATAATTAAAAAAAATCATATCAATCTAATTTTCAAGTCAACAGTATTGGTCTTTGAAAGTTTGCTATATTGTACCAAATATTGTTAAATAGCTGTTATACGTTGAAACAACTACTATTGAGTAGCTGCAATAACTATGTAGTTGCTGTAACTAATTTTTAAAAATCATAACTTTTGGCTCAAATATTAGAATAAGACGATTCTTTTTTTTTGAATTAAAGCTTGTTCAGAGATTTATAATTCAAAAAAAGATCATCTCATTCTAATATCCAAATCAAAAGTTATAATTTTTAAAAGTTTACTACGTTATAACAGTTATTGTTGTATAACTACATACGTTATAGCAGCTACTGTGCAATAGTTGCTACAACGTGTAGCAGCTTGTAGAGTAGTTGCTACAATTATATAGCTACTACTAGGGCTGTAAACAAGCTGAGTGGATCCGAGTTTTGGCGTGTTTAAGCTTGTTTGATAAGCTAACCAAGCCAAGCCGAGCTAAGCTTAACATGAACCAAGCCTTTAAAATGATTGTTTAAATTTGGCTTGGTTTATTTTTAATAAGCTTGAGTTTATTTGAAGCTTGGCTTGAGCTTGACATATTTAAATATTATCGAGCTCTTAATTCAATCTTGGCTTGAGCTTGGTTCAAGCTTGACTTGAGTTTGGTTCAAGTTGAGTTTGTTTAGATTTTATCAAGCTCTTAATTAAAGTTTGTTTGATTGTTTATTAAGCTTGATAATTCAAACTTATTTGTTAAGTATATTTTACTTTTTTTTGTTTATTTAGTTTATTGATAAGAGTTTTATTAATGAACATGGTTCGTGAACATTATTAATGAATATTGTTTACGAACATTAATAAGCTGAACACATATGTGTTCAAGCATGTTTGTTTAGCTTAAAGAGTTGTTCAAGCTTGTTTGTTTAATTGTTCTTGTATATATTGAATGAACATAAACAAGTTTTTACTAAGTTGAACACCAAGTTTGTTCACAAATGTTTGGTTCATTTACAACCCTAGTTGCTATAATTGTATAACAAACTTTCGAAAACTATAATATTGAATATTAGAATGAACGATTTTTTTAGGAATCGAAGCTTAAATTTTAACTTGAATATTAGAATGAGACAATTTTTTTTAGGAATCGAAGCTCGTTCAAAAATCTATAATTAAAAAAATCATATTATTCTAATATCCGAGTAAAAAATTATGACTTTTGAAAGTTTGTTACGATGTAGCAGCTATTGTCGAGTAGCTATTACCCATTGTAGCAACTACCGTCGAGTAGATACTATATGTTATATCAGCTGCTATCGAGTATCTGCTACTAGATTTTAAGAATCAGCACCACAATGATTGTTGTATGTAATAAAAGGAGATAAAAGAGAGAATTTTATTTTAATTTAAGAGGAAAGAGAGAAAAAATATTGCATGCAACTGAGAGAGGGGTTTAATAATTGGGTTTTGGCCGCGTCAGATCAACCACTTCAGATGTCGCTCACAGTCACACAAGAGACGTCGGGCAAGATATCATTTCTATATATATAGGATTTTGTTACCCTAAAGACTTTAATGTGCAAACCTCAAATATTTGTTTGATTTGTAATCTTTTTGTGTTTAATACTATAACAAAACCCCTAAACCTTAAAGATAAAATTTGATTGGTATAACTTGGTGCTTAAAAAATATAAATAAAAAATAAAAAAGGTAAGCACGAACAAAGTCTGGATAACTTCATCGGCAGCATAAACTATATATATATATATATATATATATATATATATATATATATATATATATATATACACGGATTTGTACTTATTTAAGTTGTTTACGTATCCTTTTAAAATATAAGGGAATTAAAGCTCACATATTTTACTTATTTTTTTATCTTTTTATTTTAGAAAGTGATATTATTACTCGCGTTCATTTTTCAGTTCACATTTCAAAAGATATTTAGGTTCCTATCTAGACAAATCTTTGTCAAACAGATTGTCTTTTACCTAACACTTCTATTAGACTTCATTCGACTATGCTCCTTAGGCAAACTTCAAGGAAGGACATGTGATGCTATTGGGAGCATTCTCCCAAGCCCCTTGACTAGCTAGTTGTTGGAAACGGATGGCTAGAGAGGGGGGAGGTGAATATAGCCAATCTCTTTTGCCTTTGACACTTATGAAGTTTCTGCACTTAACTTATCAGTAGCACAGCGGAAGAAGCAAAGGAAAACGAAGCAGTGCAGTAAACTAAAAACAGAAATGAAAGCAAACAACGACAGCTACCAAGATCGCTAACAAGAGGGTTTACAAGGTTCGGGGATAACTTGTCCCTACTCCTTGGCATGCCCTTAAGGTGGGCGATCCCTTGATCGTCGGCAGATCAAGCCCCGGTGTTCACCGGATATAACGCAACCTCCTTCTCGGTGGAGAAACCTCTCCACAACGTTTCAAACAAGAATATAGATTTAAGCTTAATGAAACACAGAGAATACTCTTACTCAGCACCTAGCATGGACAAGAGCACAGCGAGCTTATCCCGAGCTCCACCCAGCGACGATCTCACGCAAGGACTCCCTCCTTCGTGTCTTCTCACTGTTGGACTCCAAGCTCCTTGTTCTTTCCTCCCGGCACTTACGTAAGAGTTGGTTGCTTCTTGATTGCAGTTGCTTACTCAGAGTGATGAAGATTTCAGAAAACACAGCAAGCAAGTTATGGAGAAACACAAAGCGCAGCAAGAACTTCAGCAAGCTCAACACAGAAAAACTGTCGAACACTTCTCTGCTTCAGCCGAAGTCTTCTTCTCCTTTTTGTTTCTCCACCAAGCATCAGATGACACCATCCCTGCAGCTCCTAGCTGCTCATCTGCCAACGCCAGCTACCACTGAGCTATCCCTGGACTCCCTGAGCTTCCCTCAGCCAAGCTCCAGTCTCAGCTCCAGTCTGCAGCTCGGCCGTTGCAACCTGAGATGGATAAACGGACAAACCTGCTCCAAGGAAAGCCTCTATTGACTTCTCCTTGAGTGTTTGAATCCTCCCCTGTCACCTGCAGCTTAATCAGACTGTTAGAGCAGTATATCACACAGTAAATCAAGATTCAGAAGTGAAGTACAGAGAATCGGATACGATCAGACGCTCTGATCGCGTCTGACAGTGCAATTTGAATTAAAGTGATCGGTCACCGGACCGATCCAGGGCTTGTGGGTCGGTCACCAGACCGATCCACTGCTTCGCTGGGATTCCCAACTCTCGCGGCTATACACGCCTGATCGGTCACCCGACCGATCATAGTGAAGCCTGATCGGTCACCAGACCGATCAGAGTGAAGCCTGATCGGTCACTCAGACCGATCAGGACAGATGAACAGTGATTTTTTAATCAGATCCTAAGCACCTGAAGGGTCACCGGACCAATCCAGGGTCTGATCCGGAGGAGAACTCACTCACTGTCCGCTCCCTGATCAGTCACCAGACCGATCAGGAGCAAGGCAATGAGGAAGCTGCCTGCTCCTTGATCGGTCACTAGACCGATCAGGAGCCACACAGTAGGTTCCCAACCTCACTGTGCACTCTCTGATCGGTCACCAGACCGATCAGTCCTCACTGGATCGGTCACCAGACCGATCCATGAAGAAGCAGCTTGCCAATATCCCTGATCGGTCACTAGACCGATCTAGGGACTCAAACCTAGCCCTCCAAGCTAGGGATTCATCCACCTTAGCCCTCCAAGTTAAAGATTTTTCCATCTAACTCTCCAAGTTGGGAATTTGCACCTAACCCTCCAAGTTAGGACTTTTCACCTAGCCCTCCAAGCTAGGACATTTGACCTAGCCCTCCAAGCTAGGACTTTTCACCCAACCCTTCCGAGTTAGAACATCATCCAACCTAGCCCTCCAAGCTAGGCACCTGACCCTCCAAGCCAGGACTTTTTCACCTAATCCTCCAAGATGGGAATTTGCACCTAACCCTCCAAGTTAGGACTTTTCACCTAGCCCTCCAAGCTAGGACTTTTCACCCACCTCTTCTGAATTAGGACTTTTCATACACCTAGCCCTCCAAGCTAGGATTTTCAACACCTAACCCTCCAGATTAGGATTTTCCAACACCTAGCCCTCCAGACTAGGATTTTCCATACCATGCCTGATCCCCGATCAGGACTTAATCATAATCAAACATCATCCACCTAAACTAAAATCGGTGTCAACACCAAAACAACAATCAGGGCCAGACTGCATCAACAATCTCCCCTTTTTTGTTGTTTGACAACCCAATTTTAAGTTTAGGGATTCTTAATCAAGTTTTCCAAATTTAGAATCATAGGGGAATTCAGATCCTCCCCCTATAACATGATCATCCTAAACTTAACCAATCCACACTCTCCCCCTTTGTCGAATACCGAAAAGGGGCTAGAGGGGCTGTTAAGTTTAAAACAAACTCCCCCTCAACCCTAGGGGTATCCCAGAACAACATAGATTCGATGGAATTGTTTTCGAAGCATATGATATCATGTGGAAAAGATAGATCAAGATGAAACCATCACAGACATCATATCAATCTATAACATGTCATAACGGTCATATACATCAAGTGGACATGGCATCAGAAGCATAATCATGACAATGTAGCAAGTATGCAAATAGTAGTCATCATAGCATCAACAAGAAGCATACCAAAGTAGGATAAAAATGCAGCAAGGGCAGACACGGCAATTCATGAAATATCCAAATAAAACACAAGATGCAATACACATGCATCACAATCAAAGTACGCATGACACAAGGCCACAACAGTCAAGTCAAGGGGCAGTCAGCTAAACGTCACACAACTGAGTAGTCAATCGTCAGCTAGATCATCGTCTGAATCGTCAATGTATATGATATCTCCTGGTGAAGGGCCACTGGGAGATGTGTAACGACCCGGAAAATTCTCTTAATATTTTCTTAAAATAGTGAGCATGTATAAATAATTTTTTCGAGGGACCTAGAAATATTAATGCGAACTTTGGCCTAGAAAATCTATGTTTTCTCATTTAAATTGGGAAAAAGGGCACTAATGGGCCTTATATGGGCTTTTTAGTACCATAATTATTGGTAGATTTTAGGTAAAAATTTATAGAAATATAAAGAGATTTTAATAAGAAATATTAACATAATTATGGGGGAATTTTTTTAGGATTTTCAAAAATTACTAGGAAAAATAAAATAAAATAAGTGGGAAAAAAATTGTACATTTACCAAGGATTGAACCTTGGACCTCTTGTACAACCATGTAGGCTCTAACCAACTCATCTAGCAAGGGAATGTTATGAGGAAATGAAGTGGATATTGGTTAAGGCTTAGAAGAAGATGAAGGGTCATGGAGAGACTCTTCATTTACCTCCTTAATGGGTGATAAATAGGGGGGTTTGGGAGTTACTTCTTTCTTCCATTACTTGCATTTTCTTCCTCCCTCCTCCCTCATCCTAGCCGAACACCACAAGGGTGGTTCTCCCTTGGAAAAGCTCCACAAAAAGGTCCTATCACCAAGATCTAAGGATTTTCCAAGGATACAAAGGCAAGGGGGTTCAAGGGTCCAAAGAAATTGCAATTTTCTTCTCTTTCAAGGTTCGAAAATCAAGAAACCCAAGGTAAGACTCCCTCACCTGTGGTATAATGGCTTTTCTTGAAGATTAACATGATATGAAAGTTGTATATGATGTTTATGTTGGAAAAACCAAAGGAAACCCATGAATCTAACCTTATAGGTTTCGGCCCATGGGATTCTTGGTCTAAAATGATGATAAAAATCCAAATCATGTTGTTTAATGTACTCTCATGATGTCTAGAGATTTAATACAATTTTTGAGAATTTTTGGGGTACCCTAGAGACCCTATAAGTTTCGGCCAACCTCAAGGACCCAAAGGTTAGGGTTGAGTCCTAAACTTCAAGTATATATTTTTATATGTTGTCATGATATAAGGGTGATGGAGGGTGATTATGTGAATTTTCACATGGCCTAGAGACTCTATAAGTTTCGGCCAAGAAGGGTTAATAGGGTAAAAGTTATGATTTATTTCAAGTAAGGGCTCCAATGGCTCTATGGTAAGATGTGATTAGTGTTTTATGATTGATTGGGGATTTTAATGAAATTTTTCCATACCCCCATGACCTTATAAGTTTTGGCCAGCCCTAGGAAAGTGGCCTAAAGGTTAGGGTTAACCCTAATCATGAGCCCCAAGGACTTCCTATGGTCTCATAAATGATGTATGGTTGTTCCTTTACCTTATGCTATATTACATGTTTATGGAATTGATGTAACTCCACCTTAGAAGTTTCGGCCAAGCCTTGGATCTAGGGTTTGGGGGTGGAGTTAGGGTTCAAAGAATGATGGTTCATGTTTACCATAAAGTATTTATATGTATAGAATCAAGCACGTGGTAGGAATCATGTTAACCATGACCCTAAGGTTTAAGCACCATGCTTTATGTTTCATGTTCAGGATATGACTGGATGCCATGCTTAATAGGGTTACCATGGATGTTTATGTTTTAGGCCATGTATTTGAATGGTAGGTAGAATGTTATGGAAATCCTACCTATATATGCTTATGTGATGTAGAGAACCATGCTAAGTTATATGCTCATGTTATGTTAAGAACCATGTTAAGTTATTGTGTATGTTCATGATATGAATGATGCCATGATAAGTATGATAGGTTTATGTTCATAATATGAATGATGCCATGATAAGTATGATAGGGTTAGGTTCACTATAAGAATGATGCTATGATCGGTATGTTATGTTAGGCTCATGATAAGAACGATGCCATGATAAGTATGTTATGTTACGTTCACGATAAGAATGATGCTATGATAAGTATGTTATGTTTATGTTCATGATAAGAATGATGCATGCCATGTTGTATGAATAAAGATGCATGTCATGCTATGAAAGAAGATGCATACCATGTTTATGAATGAAGATAATGCTCATGCCTTACAGGCATCATGATGTTATGCAATAAGAATGAACAATGAAAGGACAAGCATGTGTTAAGTCATGCTTTATGTAACATGGTTATGCTATGAATGTCTTATGAATGATGAAACATGAAAAGTATTTTACTTTATGTATGGGCTTGTACCGGACCGAAGTATGGGTCCAAGGGATGGGCACCTTAAGAACGCCCCAGTTTTGGACTACCGAAGCTGTCCACGGTTCTGGCACTATCGGAGCTGTGCAACAGGGATGGGCACATTAAGAACGCCTCGGTTCAGGGACTACCGACTATGCTGTCCTTACCCTAGTAGGTCGGGGCTTGCGACCTCGGACTTGCTAGGGATGCGCGCTATGATGTATGTATGTGGTACAAGCCGGGGACCCCAAATGATGTTATGATGATTATGTTAAGCATTTAAAAGTATGTTTTTAAAAGTTAAGCATCCTTATGTATATGCATTCCACTCATGCATCCATTCATGTTATGCATTATGCTATGTGATAAGATTTTTATGCTTACGTTTCATGTTAAGAAGTATGCATGGGAATGAATGAACTATGCCATGATTATGTTAAGAAGATGTTCATATGATATGATAGGTATTATGCCATGTATTATGCCATGCCTAGAATGTTCACTATGTTTATGTTTAAGCTATGTATTATGCCATGCTTAAAATGTTCACTATGTTTATGTTTATGCTATGTATTATGTCATGCTTAGAATGTTCACTATGTTTATGTTTATGCCATGTATCATGCCATGCTTAGAATGTTTACTATGTTTATGTTTATGCCATGTATCATGCAATGTTTAGAATGTTTACTATGTTTATGTTAATGCCATGCTATGTATACGATAAGTGATGTAAGATGTTATGTTCTAAGTAGAGCACCAAGTATGTTAATGTTTCATATGCTCATTATGAGATGATGGATGATGAATGGTTTTTGTGAGTAGGAAAGAGTCTTACTAAGCCTGTGTGCGTATAGTCTTATTTCCTTATACTGCAGATCATTCAAGGGGACAATGATGGAAGCAGCAGGAGGGTAAGAACGCAATGTGTGTAGTAGTGACTTGTCCCAGGAAACCATATGTTTACTGTTTATGCTAGAACTTCACCTTGGTTACTTATATGTTTGAATAATGACTTCTGGAACCTTATGATATGATGTTATGTATGACATGATATGATGCTTAAGTTCAAAGTTAATATGCTAAGGTATGCTAAGGTTCCCATGTCATTAAGTTAAGAATGGTAATAGGGCATGTATAAGTTAAAGTTATTCCGCTGCCTTATGATGTCTACATGCCCTAAGCATGTTAACGTAACGCCGCTTATGAAAAAAAAAGCGGGCGTTACAAGATGCACCATCAGGAAATGTATGATGATACCACTCTTCATACCATCTGTCCTGAAATGAGCGCATCTCAGAGACATCAGAGGCTAGAGCATCGAGACGGCGATCGAAAGACTGAAACTCTGAGCGGACCTCCTGTCGCCAGAGCTCAGAGATATGCAACTCGTGCACCATCATCCACTCTATCTCTGCAACCTGCCAGCGTAGATCAGGGGCCCACTCATCGTAGTCGGCAGTAGTAGCTGGCGGCTCCTGGTCATGAGCTGCTCTCTGTAGCTCTCCTTCACGTCTGCGATCCTTCCACCTTAGTCCCCGGGGCCCGAGAACAATACCGGACTGAGCAAGCATGCGGCGGTCCAGACGGCAGTCCTGTCGAACCATGGGCACAATGCAGCCCTGTGAAACGTCGATGCCAACCAACTCCAGCCAGGCAGTGATGATGTGGTCGAATGGCATATAGACTGACTGGGAGGACGACATACTGTGGACGATGATAGAGAAATAGACCGAAGCCACTGGGTCAAAGTCTAACTGCTGATGCATCCCGTAGAGCATCAAGCAGTGGAACGGTTGAATCTCATCAAAGTGTTTCGAAGTAGTTGGAAGGAGACAATTGGTGATGATTTTAAACAACACATAGTCAATAAGGGAAAGACGAAGAGCAGGAAAAGTGGAAAAGTCACGGGTGCGGCCACCAGAACCCCCTGGCCTGGGATGGCCTAGAAAATACTCGTAGATGGAATTAGGAGTCACTCCATTGAATGGAACTGGAAGGGGATTAGGAGGATAAGGGTAGAGAAAGAAATCATTGTCTGACCGGCGACAGCCGAGAATGTCAGTGAAAATAGATCGATTAAAATCAAGATCAATACCGGCAACACGGGTCCTCCACCCCGTGCCCTCCCCGCTCACCATGTTGTTATAGAATTCAGAGACCAAGTCAAGGTTGATCGGCCTCTCAAGGTAAAGAATGGATTAAAGATTATAATGTGTGATAACTTGTCGGACAGTCGGGCAATGTTCATAGATGAAGGATTGATCTATAGTTCGACATGGCATTAATTTGAAATTGTGCCACTCGAAATTTAACGCAAGGGTGATACTCGGAAATCGAGTATGTGGAGGTGGTGGAGGCCTTGGAGAAGGTGTAGATATTGAAGGGCCTGTGCCCTTGGAGCTTTCCACCATAGGTTCTTTACCCTTAGAAAACTTTCTATAGATTGGAATTGGTCGTAACAGAGGATTTAATCAGGAATTTGATGACATACAGTTTGAATCAATTGAGCAAGGTTGACACGAACATAGATCGAATCACAAAAATTCAAGAATTGATCATACAAAGATAAGACCCAATCATAAGGTAGACGTTAGATCAAGATCAAACATAGGATAATAATGAGGTGAAAAATCGATTTGATCATTTGGTGAGAAAGTAAGGTCACGGCAAATACAAGAGGATCACGACACCACACCAAGAAGAAACACCAAAACATGATTAGCTCCACAACATAATTTATGAAATGATTTGTAAAGGAAGCTAAACCAAAAACTCACTTTGGTGCCATTAGTAGAGTTCTTGAGTCGGAGAGGAAAAACGCTTGCGCAGGAGAAGCCTCGGCGCAAGATAGAACCCCAAAAGACTCGAAGCAAATCGATAACTTGCAGAGAACAGGGGACGCCCGTAGAGACCTTTGCACACACTCGCTCGCACGGGAAGGGAGACGCAGGAACACTCTTGCTCAGGATGAAGAGATGCGAGGGAGAGGTTTCGGCGCTAGGGTTCGGCAAGGAAGGGTTTTTCGTGAAGTTAATCGGTTAGTGGATCGGTCCACTAACCAGAAATTAATGCGTCTGAATGGATCACCGTTCGATCTGATCGCGCACAGACCGATCAGGCTATAGCCTGATCGGACTGAACCGAGCCTGATCGGTCGAGTGACCGATCAAGCAAGCTCCTGATCGATCGGTTGATCGATCAGGGAGAGATCAGTAGACTCGGGAGGCTTACTGTGAGCCCCCTGATCGGTCTGTGGACCGGTCCCAGCAGGGTGCCAGATCAGTCCGGGGACCGATCCAAGCTAGCTCAGTAAGCTTGGTCAAAATTTCGGAAAGTCATTGCTTGCCTCGTTGATCGGTCTGTGGACCGATCACCATAGGAATGAGCCAGATTGGTCCGTGGACCGATCAGCCCTATGCCTGATCGGTCCGGTGACCGATCAGGGTTCCTGATACTCCCTGATACGAACTGAAATGTTCAGTTTCAGAATTTCTGAATCTTTCCAAGGAAATCTGGTGAAGTTTATCGAACTTGGACATTATCTCATGACTAAAATTGATCCCTGAATAAGGATCAAGAGTCCTTATAGATTCAACAATCACTTTGATCCATCTAAATGGAGTCAAACTCAATCAACAATCATTCAAGCAATTTCAACTAAGTTTGTATCAAATCTAATGTTCCAATCAAGTTTCCTTGATTGGAATGTCCAAGTATGATCATGGAGCCATATACACATATGTTATGCAATGGTTTTCCCCATACTTGGTCACCGAAGTGATTATTATCTCGTCAACTTAATTTCTCAAGGGATGCATTGACATTTTGAGAAACTTAGTTGAACCTTACATCTCACCCCATATCTAGCAAACAAAAACGTTTTATTAACCCTTATAGTTTGTGTGAGATGTCCCCAAAGTTACCCAATTGTTTCCCAACAATTTCGAAATAATCATGAAGGGTTTGAAAGCATTTTGAAATTCATGAAGCGCGACACATTCCTAACTCCCGACTTAGGAAACTAAATTCATTCTCGGGAAGTGGTTTAGTGAAAATGTCAGCTAGGTTTGACTTGGACTCTACATGTGAGAGTACAATATCTCCCCTAGCTACATGATCCCTAATGAAGTGGTGACGCACTTCAATATGTTTGGTCCTAGAATGATGGACTGGATTCTTGGTTAAGTTAATTGTGCTAATGTTATCACATAACACTTGCACACCCTTATAACTCAATCCATAGTCCTCTAAAGTATGTATCATCCACAACAATTGTGATACACTCTCTCCCATGGCGATATATTCTGCCTCGGTCGTGGAGAGAGCAACACAATGTTGCTTCCGACTTGACCAACTTACTAAGGACGAACCTAAGAATTGACAACCCCCACTTGTGCTTTTCTGGTCCAACTTACATCCAGCGTAGTCGGAATCCGTATAGCCAATTAAATCAAATGATTCGATACGGGGGTACCATAGACCGACTCCAATTGTGCCTTTGAGATATCTCAAAATTCGCTTAACAGCGATTAGGTGAGATTCCTTAGCACAAACTTGATACCTAGCGCACATACCCACAGCGAAAAGAATATCAGGTCGACTAGCTGTGAGGTATAGCAAACTACCTATCATGCTTCGATATTGTGTTAAATCAACAGGTTTACCACTTTCATCATTGTCTAATCTTGTGTTTGTAGCCATAGGAGTGGTTACCTCTTTTGAATCACTCATATTGAATTTTCGAAGCATTTCTTGTGTGTATTTCGATTGGTGCACATGGATCCCATCACGAGTTTGCTTGATTTTGAGTCCAAGGAAGAAAGTCAACTCTCCCACTAGACTCATCTCAAATTCATTTTCCATGTGTCCAATAAATTCATTCAAATAGCCCTTATTGTTTGAGCCACAAATTATGTCATCGACATATACTTGGGCTACAAAAATATTGTCACCATCTCTTCGTAGAAATAGTGTAGGGTCTATTTGGCCTCTAACGAAGCCCTTCTCAATTAGGAATGTCGACAACCGCTCATACCAAGCTCGGGGTGCTTGTTTAAGGCCATAAAGTGCCTTTTTGAGCTTGTACACGTGATTTGGAAATTCGGTACTCTCAAACCCCGGAGGTTGTTCGACGTAGACCTCTTCTCTAATCAAACCATTTCGAAAGGCCGATTTGACATCCATTTGGTATAGCTTGAAGCCACGATGTGCTGCAAATGCAAGCATCAATCGGATGGATTCTAATCGTACCACAGGAGCATAGGTCTCATCATAATCAAGGCCTTCAACTTGACTATAGCCCTTGGCTACTAAGCGTGCCTTGTTTCTAATGATTTCTCCCTTATGGTTTAATTTGTTCTTGAAGACCCATTTGATTCCAATAATGGAGGTCTTCTTGGGTCAGGGACTAAGTCCCAAACTTGACTCCTCTCGAATTGACCTAGTTCATCTTGCATTGCAATGATCCAATCGGGATCATTTAATGCTTCATCAATTTTCCTAGGTTCAAGTTCAGAAATTAAGGCAACTTCATTAGCCTCATTCCGGAAGAATGATCTAGTTCTAACCCCCTGATGGATGTCTCCAACAATTTGGTCTTGGGGATGACTAGAGGCTAATCTAGTTTGCCTAGGAGTTGGTGGTGCTTCTTGAACGGGTTCACTAGACACAAGTCCAGCCTCAGGATCCGGCTGATCAACGGGTTGTCTAGGCTCACCGTCATCGGATTCTTCACCATCAACAACATTTGGACTTTCATTCAAACTTAGTCTCCTAAGTTCGAATTGGACTTCATCTTCTGGTTGACCATTGACTTTTGGAATTTCTTCGAAGACAACATCAGAAGATTCTTCAACTAGTCTAGACTTCTTGTTGTAGACTCGGTAGGCTTTGCTAACGAGGGAGTACCCGACTAGTATCCCTTCATCAGCA
>JAGFNQ010010204.1:0-23527 GCA_024364735.1 Boesenbergia rotunda
TAAGGTAACTGAGTCGAGCCAAGTCAAATCTAAAATGAACCAAGTTGTTTTAATAATTATTCAAATTTGGCTTGGTTTCTTTTTTATAATCTTAAGCTTGATTTGAGTTTGGCTTGAGCTTAGTTCATTTAGATGTTATCGAGCTCTCAATTTAAATTTGTTTGATTGTTTGAAATTTTTACATTTTAAGCTTATTTGACTAGTTATTGAGCTTGATGATATAAATTTGTTTGTTAATTTTAATAGTTTCTTTATTTATTTAACAAGTTGATAAGAATTTTATTAACGAATATGGTTCATGAGAATTGTTCACGAATGTTGTTCACTAACATATTTACGAATATTGTTCATAAACATTAACGAGCTCAGTGCATATATATTAAAGATTATTTATTTAGTTAAATGAGTTGTTCAAGCTTGTTCATTTAATTAATATTGTATATATTAAATGAACATAAACAAGTTCTTATCAAGTCAACACCAAACTTATTCACAAACGTTCAATTCATTTACAACCCTAATTGAATGCTAGGTAATAAGGATGTTCTGGCAAGCGAAGGCGGACCGGATGTTAGGCAACGTTGAAGTCCCAGTAGGTCAAGGTTAACTAGATACTATGTGATGGGGTTAAGTACCCCGTGGCTGACACGTGGACTGAAGAAGTATGTGGCAAGACCTACCGAGGCTGGATGACTCTCTTTACGTGGCACCCGAGACCCTCAAGGGAAGGTGGATTCCCGAGAATACCACAAGCAAGCATACTCTGGAGACCGACCCGGGAAGACACACACCCAAGATCATCTCGGGAAGTCAGGTCCCCGAGATCACCTCGAGAGGGTAAACGCTTGCCCCCCCCCCCCCCCCCCCCCCCCCCCCCCCCCCCGCCCCCGGGCCAAAAGGCCCCGAGATCACCTCGGGGTAGTGGAGCATGAGGAGCACTCGACCTCAAGTAACGGTCCCCTTTTCTGCGGATCTATGGATAATCATCACCTATAATCACGGGATAATCAAGACCCGTAATACACGACCATTAACACCTTCATTATCGCAACGGTCCAGATTTCATGGCGGCGATGGTCGTTACAAGGGTTATCCAGTAATCGAAGATCGAGGGGACGTGGTGAAGATTGTGGAGACACGTACGACTGCCGCCTCAGGTATAAAAGGTACTCTAACCCCTCCGGTAATGGGGTTACGCACTCTCTAACTTAAGCATCTTCTCCTTGTTTTCTTCCATCTCCTATACTGAGGCACTAACTTGAGCGTCGGAGTAGGTTCCGCCGGACAACCTCCGGCGTGTTCCCATTAACGCTCGTGTTAATCTCGCAGGGTGAGAGTTCTTCCTCTAGCGTCAGCATCCGCGTGGGCTGAACCCTGGTGACTGGCCGTCGACATTGATTCCTTCCGGAACACTATGTAATAGTGAAATCTCGATAAGTCAAAGTGGACCTGATGCTAGGTACATAACGGAAAGTTTCAACAAGTTAAAATTGATATAATGTCAGGTAAAGAAAGTCTTAGTAGGTTGGGGTTAACTGGATACAAATAAGATGAGAAATCGGCTTTGGTAAGGTTGAAATAAGAGAGTATCTGTATATTGATAGGGTATATCAATCGACCGATGAACTCTAAACCTTCAAATTGAGGTTTGAGGGGGTGTTTTAGGGTTTGACAAAGTATTTTAGGGTTTCCTATGGTAACGAGATTTAGGTTTCTACTATACTAACCTATAGTAACATAATTTAATTTGGGTTTTTGTTATCGTAATAATCAATTGATGGATTTGATTAATTGTCTGTTTGACTTTGTAGCAGCGGACAAAAAGTTGCAAATCGATTGTAAATACTATTTTGCTATTGAAATAGTCGATTGATGAGTGTGATCAATCAACCGAAGAACATTGTGTTTTCTCCTAACCGCATGAATTCTAGAAAACTAAATAAGAACTCGAAGAGAAAACATAATGTATATAAGCATGTATCTATTATTTCATCGAATCATGACATAACATAAATAAAACGCATAAACCGAAAGACAAAGAACCTGATTGATTAGCCATTGTCTTTGTCGTGGCATCTTCGGCTTGATCCCTGTGGAAGAAAATGCAGCGGAAAGAAGGAGAATCTTCCAAGGGGCTTAGGGTTGACGGCGCGTAGGATAGCCATTGAAGAGCCGTTCGAAGTTCCAAAGGACAAGCACGGAAAGAGGGATCGTCCTAGATATTGGGACAAAGAGCAACAAGAACAATTTCGGGCCAATGAGAAGGTAATTAGTATTTTGAAAAATGTGTTGCCTAATAAAATTTTGAGTGATGTAGGGGAATACTAAAATGCATATGAATTATGGGATAAGTTGAAAAGATATCATGAGAACCCTACATCAATTCAAAGAGTTGAAGAGCCCGACGAAGTAAGGTGAATAGTCCAAGAAGACCAAGAGGAGGAAGAAGTGTCCACTTCATCAAGTAAAGATGAGGAATTAAGCGAAAGATCATCAACCTCCTTAAGACAAGAAAAGGAAGAGGTCACCTCCTCAAGGATTGAGGGGGAGGAGAGACCTACCTCAATGTCGGATCAAGAGGAAGCATCCACTTCATCCAACGTTGAAGAAGAAGCTTCTACCTTCACCAAAGCTAAATCGAAAGAGCACATCACATGCTTTGGTTGCAACGAAAATGGGCACTACAAGGACAAGTGCCCAAAAGGTAAAATGGAGGTAAAATCTAAACCAAGTTCAATTCTTTTTAAATCTAATATGAGGTGCAGGAATGGAGAATCTGTTGGTGCAGGAAGCACCATATCAAACCTTGTTTTGATATTGGCAAAGGATTCAAAGTTAAGTGTTATTTGTGATCTAATGTTGTTACTTGAGTGTGCAGAAACCAAGTCCTAGCGAAGGGTTGCTAGGCACCTGGCGAAGGGCTGCCAGGAAACCAAGTCCTAGCGAAGGGCTGCTAGGCACCTGGCGAAGGGCTGCCAGGAAACAAAGCCCTAGCGAAGGACAGCTAGGCACCGGGCGAAGGACAGCTCGGCATCCAAGCCCTGGCAAAGGACCGCTAGGCAAAAGTCCAACCAAAGGAGCGGTTGACATCAGGTAAATTCTCCCGAGAGGAGTAGGTGAGGATGCGTTCCCCCGTCGAGGGAACAGTAGGCGTCGGTTCGACCTAGGACTCCATTTTGGAGACCAAAGTCAGAACCAAGACAGCTAAGGCTGTATAAACAAATACTTTATTGCTTTATTATGTTTTGGACTAACCCTGGATGCAGGACCAAAGGAAGGAGTGTCTGCAGCTCAGATAGCCTCAAAGGAATGAGGTAGTAGCTGAGTAGGGCGCCCGGAGTGTCCCGGGCTCCCCCAAGGGCCACACAAAACAAGTAAAGAAAAAAGGAGTTCGAATACATGATGGGCCGGGCGCCCCCGTGCTCCCGGGCTCCCCCGCTGCTCCCGGGCGCCCCCTGCGCTGCGGGCGCCCCCATGCGCAACATCGAACCCGAACCCCTCGAAGCCAAGGAGATAGGACCTTGACCCGGTCAATTCGGGCGCCTCGGTCAAAGCAGATCCAGAGGATAGACGCTGACCGAGAGCT
Source organism: Boesenbergia rotunda (assembly GCA_024364735.1). Lineage (NCBI taxonomy): Eukaryota > Viridiplantae > Streptophyta > Magnoliopsida > Zingiberales > Zingiberaceae > Boesenbergia > Boesenbergia rotunda. The sequence continues at coordinate 3,587 of JAGFNQ010010204.1, forward strand.
CTGCGGATCAGAGGCCACGTGGGGGGCGCCCCCGACGTCCCGGGCGCCCCCAGGCCCTATATAAAGGGCCTTCGACCAAGGCTTCAGGACAACTGTTCTCTCAACGCCCCAAAGATCTTCTACGCTCGTGCCTTGCTCCGGAAACACTCCAACTCGAGCCGACGACGTCCCGCTGCCCCGAAAGAGTCAATCCACTCCGGACGTCGATAACGAAGATCGAATTTTTTATTATTATTGTTAGTGCACTTACTTGAAATAAATTATTGTAAACTGATTTGCGCGTATATAGAATTGCCCAAAGTAAACGGTCAACGACCGTGGGCCTTGGAGTAGGAGTCGACACAGGCTCCGAACCAAGTAAATCGACCGTGTCTTTGTGCTGTGATTGTTTTATTTTATTTCCGCTGCGTACGTGCTCTTTACGAAAATCCGAACGATTTCCGATATTCACCCCCCCTCTATCGGTTTTCACGATCCAACAAGTGGTATCAGAGCGGGGTAGTTCAAACTTGGTGCAACCACCAGTTTGAAAGTTTTTCGGATTTACAAAATTTTTAATCTTATTTCCTTTCTTTCTAGTTAATCAACACAACTCGATATTTTTTCCGCCTTTTTCAATTTTGAATTCTCATTTTTTCACTATAAGTCAAAATTGATAAAACGAACAATTTTTGAAAATTTGTCAAAAACTTTTTTTTTCATTATTTTAATATTTTCCTCGAAATTCGTGCTACCTTAATTCGAGCAAATTTTTTTTAAACATTAAATTTTAAATTTTTCATCATTAATCAGAATTGACAAAATTAATATTTTCAAAAATTTATCATAAATTGTTTTTATTATTTTAGTATAATTCTGCCTCGAAATTCGTGCAACATTTATTTTGAGCTATTTCTTCCCTTCTCCCGCATTACTAATCCAAGACCAAGTCTTGGTACAATTTTTTGTTATTTTGTTTGTGTGCAAGGTTTATATTGAATGACCAACCAAGAGTGGAACAGTGCACGTCCACCACTATTCTCCGGCGAGAACTTCACGTTTTGGAAATGTCAAATGGAGTCCCTTCTGAAGGCCCACATGGACTTATGGCAGATCATCCAAACGGGATTCTCGTTACCCGTAGAAGATGAGTCATCAATCGAATGGGACAAACTGGATGAACACATCCTCAATCAAGTTGAGACCGATGCAAGGGCAACTGCAATCCTACAATGTGGCCTAACCAAGGAGCAACTCAAGCTAGTAGGTCCATGCAGATGTGCTAGAGAAATCTGGGATAAATTGATTAATCTTCATCAAGAGATCTCAAATGAAGAAGAAGATCAGGTAAGTTATCTTGCCCTTTCGGTCCAAGCACAAACAGCCGAGTCAGAGTCTGAACCTGAATCCAAAGTCGAACCAGAATCAGACGACGAATTGACTGAGACGGTAACTAATTTTGAATTCCTTTCAAAATTTGAATTAAATAATCAAACAGATATTGTAATGGTCGAGGAAGGTATAAATTCCATTGCAGGGAAAACTCCAAAAGAACCACCAAAGAAAGAGCTTCAACCAGTACCCGAGTCCGACTCTGACACGGAATCAGAAGATGAGTCTAAACCCGAGGTGGCAAGAATCAAGGGGGAGATTCCCAATAGGGAACCAAAAGGTAAAAATGTAAAATCAGATTTTAAAAATCATGTAATTTGTTACACATGCAGGGAGAGAGGGCACTACCAAAGTGAGTGTCCTACTCGTAAGATTCAAACGACACCACCGATGGCGACAAAGGAACCAGTACCAAAAGCACGAAGGGACAAAAGTCGCATCCAATGCTTCAAGTACAGAAATTCGGGCATTACCAACGTGAATGCACAGATAAAAGAGCTACCAAGAATGCCGCACAAACAATCGACAAAGGTAAATTTACAGTATTTGAAAATCCGTTATTTACCTTAAATAATGTGATTGATTCATGTAACTTAATTAAAGCAAACTTCAGAAAATTGAAACAAGAAAATGAAACCCTAAAACATAAGGTCAATAAGTTAGAAAATTTAATTCATAATCTTGCTGATTTCGAAAATCCGGAGTATTACTCCAATTGTGACCTTACTTAGACAATTGTTTGTTTTAATTATGTGTTTCTTTTTATTTTTCTGCTTAGAATTAGGATTGGTTAGTGTAAGGACTAAATCAATTAATTGAAATTTGAACAACATAGTATTGGGTGGAGGTGAGATGATAGTACGTTAGGGAAGCCATCTTGGCGGAACTAGCCGAAGCTACCGATCCAAGACCCAAACTAGTTAGACCAGAATTTACCAAAAAGTAATTTTGAAGATGAAATTTCACTAAAAGACTTTGTCTAGGAAAGGGTGGATGATCCCATAAGGCTACGGCCAAAGAAGGCCTAGTGCCTCGCCAAGACCTGGAAGCCAATTTTTGAAATTCAAATTCAATTTACTCTTTGTTAAATTCGAATCTAACACAAATTTTCAGTTAATTTTAGATTCAAATATCTCTTTTCAAAACAAATTTAAATTGGGTTTAAAAAAAAATTAATTTAACTTTTCAAAATTAATCATGGTCTTTTTAAATCCTTCTATATGCATCTCACAAAACAGTTAAGGATATCCTGTTTTGTCACTTAGAAATGGGTGAGATGCTTAGGACCTAAAAGTTGAGTCCAACCCAACCAACTAATTCAGATTAATCAAACCAAAGTTAATTAAGTCAATTAAATTCAATTAAATCTTAATTAAATCAATAAATTCAATTAAATCTTAATTAAAACAATTAAATTTAATTAATTCAATTAAAATCAATTAAATTCAATTAAATCTTAATTAAATCAATAAATTCAATTAAATCTTAATTAAATCAATTAAATTCAATTAAATCTTAATTAAATCAATTAAATTTAATTCAATCAAATTCAAAATTTAATTCAACTGAACAAACTTAACCCTCTAAATTTTCATTTTCACAAAAATCAAATTTAACTTTTTAACTAAGAGTCAATGTTTCAAATCATTGTAATTAAAATCAAGTCTCTTTTGTTCACTAACCTGAAATTTATTTAATAACATTTATTTCTTTCCTTTACCATTATACAAACATTTTTTTTGAAAATTAGTTTACTCTTGTATGGCAAAAAGTCACCCTAGGGATTACTTAGGATATTTTTTTGTCTACAGTCCGGGCTTAGATATTTATTTTTTTTGGACTTAAATTTTTTTTTGTTTTCAAATAATCACTATATTTTTCGAAAATTGTGCTTAAAAAAAAACCATTATCATTTCAAAATGTTTTTCGAAAACAGGGTTTATGCTTTAAAATTATCTTTCATTTCAAACTGAATTTTTTAAAATTATATTACCATGCTAGTATTCAAAACTATTCTTTTGATTTTAGTAAACCCTAAAGACACAAAGGAAGGTCTACTTAATGATCTACAAAGACTCCGAGGATGTGTCAAATTTAGGGGGAGTCTAAATCAAAAGAAATTATTTCTAACAAGTTTAAAATTATTAGATAATTCGTATAATTTGAATCAAACCTTAAGACTCAGAGGAAGATCGCTTGTAGTCAACAAGCTTCCTAGGACTGGGTCGAGTTAAGTGGGAGATCAAATTAAAAGTATTATTGAGCATTTTCAAAAGTATATGTTTTCATGAATTGCACTTTTAAAATCCTTTTGAAAACTTAAACGATTACTCTTTCAAAATACTATCCTGTAAAATCATTTTGCTTATATATATCAACACTTTCAAAATTTTACGTGACTTTGGAATACTTTTAAAAAAAAACTATTGAGAATACTTTTGAACTTAATATTTACTTGACTTTGGAAAATTTTCCAGGACACTTAAGGAAAGGTCCTTTTAGTTAACAAGGCTTCCTAGGATTGTGTTAGACTGGAAAATAAACCAAGTCTAGTAAAATATTGTGCCTCCAAAGTTGATACATTTGTCAAAATGTACTTGCATATATTTTCAAAATACTATCATTTTGGCTTATCAAAATTCTTTTGGAAATAATATTTACTTGAGTTGGAAAATTTCCAGGACACTTAAGGAAATTTCCTTGTAGTTAACAAGGTTTCCTAGGATTGTGTCAGACTGGAAAAGAAACCAAAGCAAGTAAAAGATTATGTGTAAGTACTTTCAAAAAGATAAGTCAAGTAATTTTAGTAATTTTCTTTAATATTTTAAAAGTACTTATGTTTTTCAAATTCATAATATCTTTCAAAATACTTATGCCTTTCAAAAGCTCAATAAAGTACTTGCATTCTTGTGCATTTTTCAAAATATTCAGAACAAGTAAACTTATTGTTTATCATATACACTTGACTCTAATTATGATTTTGAACATAAATTTTTCAGTCTTTCTAAATTTTTTTTAATTATCATAACACTTGACATTACTTCGCTCAATTTTTTCACAAGCTCTGATACACAAATTTAAATTTCTTTCAAAATATATTTTACAAGGTTTTTTATTAATATAAGACCAAGGGGGAGAGTAGAAAAAGTGAAATTAAAAATTTCTTTCTTAAAATTTTTTCCCTTTTCAAAGAAAGTTTTTCTTAGAATAGTCTAAAACACAAGAAAAAGAATTTCACATTAAGGGGGAGAAAAAGGAAAGAGAGAAAGGAATTTTTTTAAAGTGCTTCAAAAATTTCGAAGTATTTCTAAGTGTTTTTCAAACTTTTTGAGTACATATTTTTCTTCTAAGTAAAATTTTCCTTAGTAAACAAATTTATTCCCAAATATTTGAAACTTTGTTTAAGGGAAATCTAGCTTCAAAATTTTGCCTAAATTTTGAAAAATGTTGCCTAAAATTTGAAACAAGTTTTGTTAGTGAAAATGCTTTTACTCCATTTTTTGAAAAACACTTTGTTAAAGACATGAAGCACTTAGGAAAACTCAAAAATCCCTGTTAGATACCTTGAACACCCATGTTTGTTTTTGATATATGTCAAAGGGGGAGGAAAGGTCAAAGTTAAGGATTTTGCAAGTATTCAGGGTCTTAGGGGGAGTATGAAAAAAAAATTTGTAGATAAATTTCTTTTATATACTTCATTGTGTTTTTTCCTATACTTCATTGTGTTTTTACCTTCTTTTATTAACTGTTATAAGTTTTTACTTAACTTTGAATTGTGTTGCCATAAATCAAAAAGGGGGAGATTGTTGGTGCAGGAAGCACCATATCGAACCTTGTTTTGATATTGACAAAGGATTCAAAGTTAAGTGTTATTTGTGATCTAATGTTGTTACTTGAGTGTGTAGAAACCAAGTCCTAGCGAAGGGTTGCTAGGCACCTGGCGAAGGGCTGCCAGGAAACCAAGTCCTAGTGAAGGGCTGCTAGGCACCTGGCGAAGGGCTGCCAGGAAACCAAGTCCTAGCGAAGGGCTGCTGGGCACCTGGCGAAGGGCTGCCAGGAAACAAAGCCCTAGCGAAGGACAGCTAGGCACCGGGCGAAGGACAGCTCGGCATCCAAGCCCTGGCAAAGGACCGCCAGGCAAAAGTCCAACCAAAGGAGCGGTTGGCATCAGGTAAATTCTCCCAAGAGGAATAGGTGAGGACGCATTCTCCGTCGAGGGAACAGTAGGCGTCGGTTCGACCTAGGACTCCATTTTGGAGACCAAAGTCAGAACCAAGACAGCTAAGGCTGTATAAACAAATACTTTATTGCTTTATTGTGTTTTAGACTAACCCTGGATGCAGGACCAAAGGAAGGAGTGTCTGCAGCTCAAATAGCCTCAAAGGAATGAGGTAGGAGCTGAGTAGGGCGCTCGGAGTGTCCCGGGCGCCCCCAAGGGCCATACAAAATAAGTAAAGAAAAAAGGAGTTCGAATACATGCTGGGTCGGGCGCCCCCGTGCTCCCGGGCGCCCCCGCTGCTCCCGGGCGCCCCCTGCGCTGCGGGCGCCCCCATGCGCAACATCGAACCCGAACCCCTCGAAGCCAAGGAGATAGGACTTTGACCCGGTCAATTCGGGCGCCCCGAGCGCTCCGGGCGCCCCGGTCAAAGCGGATCCAGAGGATAGACGCTGACCGAGAGCTCTGCGGATTAGAGGCCACGTGGGGGGGGCCCCGACGTCCCGGGCGCCCCCAGGCCCTATATAAAGGGCCTTCGACCAAGGCTTCAGGACAACTGTTCTCTCAACGCCCCAAAGATCTTCTACGCTCGTGCCTTGCTCTGGAAACACTCCAACTCGAGCCGACGACGTCCCGCTGCCCCAAAAGAGTCAATCCACTCCGGACGTCAGTAACGAAGATCGAATTTTTTATTATTATTGTTAGTGCACTTACTTGTAATAAATTATTGTAAACTGATTTGCGCGCATATAGAATTGCCCAAAGTAAACGATCAACGACCGTGGGCCTTGGAGTAGGAGTCGACACAGGCTCCGAACCAAGTAAATCGACTGTGTCTTTGTGCTGTGATTGTTTTATTTTATTTCCGCTGCGTACGTGCTCTTTACGAAAATCCGAACGATTTCCGATATTCACCCCCCCTCTATCGGTTTTCACGATCCAACAGAATCCAAAGAGAAGAAGAGAAGGATTCGATGCTTCACGTGTGGTGAGCTAGGACACTACCACACCAAGTGCCCTAGAAAAAGTGAGCTAAAGAAAATGGAGCACTTGAGGAGATGGGAGAAAGAAGAAAGGAAGAAGAGAAGAAGCCCACATCAAGGAGGAACTCCAAAGGTAAGGAAGGTAACTCCTAACCTTAAGCCAAAATGTAATTAAATTTCAAGTGCATATTAAAAATCATGTTAATCATTCATCCATGCATGCTAGGATTAATGAAAATTGTCTACTTGTACACAATTTTGGTTTTAAGTACAATGATAGGAATAGGAGTAACAAGATAGTTCAACACCCTAAGAAAAATATGCATCATAGTAAATCTAAGACCTTTGTACCTAAGGATCAAGGCTCTAATTCCAAGAAGGGAAGGAATGTACCTAGAAAGGAGATTAGGCCTATGAATGTCCAAGGTGGACATATGAGTTCTAGGGTTAGAACTCTAGAAAGGGAAAATCAAGCCTTGAGGGCAAGACTTGATACATTAGAAAAGGCCCTAGAAAGATTCACGGTTGGATCTAAGGGCTTAGACATGGTGTTGGGTAGTTTGAAACCCAACTATGATAGATCGGGTTTGGGATACCGATCTCAGACCTCCAAGGCCAACAAATAGAAGTATGCTGGGAAAGCATACAATTATGGCAAGGAGGGAAAGTCCAACGATGACAAGGGAGTGTCATCCAAAGGGAAAAAGAATGACTTAAGCAAAGACAAGGTGTCTAGGGTTAAGAGGGTTTGTTTTGTAGGCCAAGAATCACAGGAGGCTCACTGGTGTGGTCTAGTATGGGTTAAGTCACCTAGGGAAGTGGTTAAGGCTCTGAGCTTAAGGGGGAGCTCTAGGAGCCTTTGGGGTCCATGGTAATGGATCTCAAGAGTTTTTCTCCTAGGAAATTAGGTGAAATGTGTCAAAAAGGGTTGGAAGACTTGGGTAAGTCTTAATCCTAGGTTTTAGCACATTAAAAGGGAATTTAGGGAGAAAAATATGAAAATACGGTTATATTGGATAAAATTAGGTTTTAATGTGTGAATACCACATAATTCCATGATAGAAATGAATTGTGATCAAGCATTGGAAGATACATCAAGGAGTAGTCGAAATTAGAACTTTTAGAATGAGTTTAAATGATACATTTTAGAGAAAGTTGAGTTTCGTGCCAATCTTGGGATCCGGAGTACATTTGTTTGGAAACGTATTTTTCCCAAGTAGACATTGGCCCCACAAATCTCCTCACGAAATTTCATAATTTTTGGAGATTTGTAGAATCATTTAGGGATTTCTGAAACTGAGCTGAAAACCTGAAAATCAGGTATCAGTCGACTGCCCTGGGGGCAGTCGACTGATCCGAGTGAATTTCAACCTTGAGAGCTCTCTGTACGATTTGCCAGTCGACTGCCATTTGGGCAATCGACTGATCAGTAGGATTAGAGAAAAATGGCTTTTGAATGATAGAATGTGATGTCTAAATCAAGATCCTTGATTATACTCCTTGAACAAGGGTTTGTCTCATGGTTTATTGGTGATTGTATGAAATGAGACTATATGGATATTATGGATAATTCAAGGAAGATTGATAAGTGATAAGAAGGAAATTTCTTTTTATATTTGAGGATATAGAAAAGAAAGAGTTAAGGATAATTCCTTGTGTAAATTGATGATGGTTAGAATTGACAAACACAAGGAATCATAAATAGAGTTCAAGATTGATACAAAATGCAAATCTTTTGAGGAAATTAGAATTGAACCAAAGTCAAGCACACTTAATATTTTCATGGAATCATATTTTTCTACGATAGGGTATATCCTAGCAAGTGTGTTTGCAAACCTTTAGAGTTTTCACGGTTTTGTTGAGTTCTTTTTGGCACTAGGGAAAAGGTTGCTTGGGAGCAATCTTTCATGGTGGCCAAGGGAGAAGAACTTGGAAGTTAGGTTGGGTAGAACCTAATTTGGTGTTAGGGTGTTAAGTTGGGTATAACTTCACCTAGGAAAATTGAAAATTGGGAGAAGACATATGTTAAGGGGGAGGTTGCCTCCTAGTTGCCTTGATTTTCATAGAAATTTTTTTGGATTTTGTGTCCAACTTGGGAACGGTGATAGATACATGGTGAAATGTATTTTTCCCAAGTAGGTATATGTACCACAATATTCTCCACGAAATTTAGGAATTTTTGCAGATTTGTGGAATTTCTGGCGCTATTCTGAAATTGGCCAAAAAACTGATAATCAGAGTATCAGTCGACTGCCAACAGGGGCAGTCGACTGCCCAGGGCTGATTTGTATATCAGCAGCTGGTTTGGTGTCTAAATGGTGGAAAACAAGTGTATGGAAGGCTAGTACACATTGTTTATGATCATTAGGAATTCAAAAAACCAATAATTGGGATATTGTTGGGTTCTTTTTGATGTTAGGCAAAGGGGGGAGAAGTTTGGGTTTAAGTTGGGAAACCAAACATACCTTTGCTAGAAACCCTAGGTTTAGAGGGAGCTGAGATTAAGAGGGAGCATGGTTGCTCCGTTCTTGGCGTAAGGGAAACCTTGGAGAGGTTCTTAAAAATCCTTTGTAAATCCAGTGTAGGGGGAGCTTGGGAGAAGCTTTAAAATGCCCTAACTGTGGGAAAGTCCTAGCTTGGAGGGCTAGGTGTGTGAAAAGACCTAGCTTGGTGGGCTAGGTGTGTGAAAAGTCCTAGCTTGGAGGGTTAGGTGTGAAAATTCCTAACTTGGATGGTTAGGTGGATGGGATGCCTTGGGATAAGATCCATGCATTGCACATGCATTATTTAGCATTGTGTTGCTATTCTATTACTATTTGTTTCCCTAACTTAAACGTATTGCCAAACATCAAAAAGGGGGAGATTGTTGAGGTAATCTGTGATCCGGAGTGATCATGAGTTTTGATATTTGGGCAAAGGGTTTAAGTTAGGTTTACCCTTGTGATCTTATATGTGTATGTTGAGTGTGCAGGTTGTACAAGTTACACATATGGACTTGACTGGACGACCTCAGTATGGTGAAGGGTGGCAGGAGGCATGCTGGAGGCTTGTGTGCGCATCCGAGGGACCTTGGAGAGCAGGGATGATGAACTGATGGGTGCGGACTTCGAGGCATGCGAGAAGGATGGCATAGAGGCAAGCTGGAGGCTTGCGTGCATCCGAGGGATGGGAGCCGAAGATGAAGAGGGCGCGAAGGCAACAGTCGAGGCTGCAGAGGAGGAGTCAGTCGAGTCGTGAGGGTACGAGTGTTGTGTGATTGTACTCGGGAAATCCTAGGGTTCGAGTGCGGAGTGAAGTGTACTCGGGGAGTGTAACCCTAGGCGTGTGAGTGGGGCAGTCAACTGGTGTACAGGTGGATTCGAACGTTGGGGGTGTCAACGGTCGAATTCAAGTGAGGGCAGTCGACTACCTTGGGAGCAGTCGACTGCCAGCGGGTTTCCAGCCTGAGTTCTATTTAAAGAGAACTCGGTTTAGGCTGGGGTTTCTTGACGAAACTCGCTTGGTTAAAGTGAGTTAATAGTATTTTGTGCCCAGATAGTGTCCAAGGCGTTGTGGCGAGGTTTCTCCACCCTCAAGGAGCAACGAGGGCTAGCCGGAGGTTATCCGGGGATTGATTCACCGACGGATTCTTGGATTAGTCTCCCGTCCGAGGTGGTAACCAAGTACATCTTCCGTGTTAGCATTGGTTAGTTTTGTTTTATTATTTTTATTGTATTTTCCACTGTGCAACTAACCATGTAGGAAGAAAGGAGTTCGAAAATTGCTATTCACCCCCCTCTAGCAAACGCAAGCGATCCTACAAAAGTCTCCTTATAATCAATGTCTTCTTTATGAGTGAATCCCTTGGCAACAAGACGAGCCTTATACTTTTCGACATTGCCCTTCGAATCTCGCTTGGTTTTAAATATCCATTTACAACCAACGAGTTTCGAACCTTCAGGCAATTCGACATGTTCCCAAACGTCATTGTCTGTTATAGACTTTAACTCTTCTTGCATGGTGTTAATCCACCTTTCAGGGTTAGAGCATTGTTTGACTTCTTGGAAAGATGTAGGATCACTTTCCAATCCTATATCAAACTCATGCTCCTGGAGATAAACATAATCACGACAATTCGTGCTTCTCCATTCCCTTGTGGATCGCCTTAAGGGCACTTATGTTTGAGGCGGTTGAGGTACTTGCTCATCATTATGATGCAATACTTCAATTTCAGTGGTAGGCTCCTCCAATTGCATTGGAGATGCAATGGGAATATCTTGGTTCACTACGCTCACTGGATGTGGAATATCCATAATGTGTGGTATGGTCACCATACCACTACTGATTGCACTAGTAGTGACCATAGGAGGATTGCCAACACTTTCCTCAAAAGATACTTCCCTGATTTTATCGCTCTCATTGTCCTCAATAAACTTGGTGTTCCTTATTTCGAAGAAGGATCTATTAGATGTATCATAAAATTTATACCCCTTTGATCTCTCAGAGTAACCTACAAAATTGCAGCTAACAGTTCTTGAGTCCAGTTTCTTTTCATTAGGCTTGTAAGGCCTAGCCTCAGCTGGACAACCTCAGACGTGTAAATGCCTAATGCTAGGCTTTCTACCCATCCACATCTCGAATGGAGTTTTAGTTACTGTCTTACTAGGTATTCTATTGAGAAGGTAAACTGTAGTCTTGAGTGCCTCACCCTACAAAAACTCCGATAGAGAAGTGAAAGCCATCATACTTCTCACCATGTCTTTTAGGGTCCGATTGCGACGCTCAGCTACACCATTCTGACTGGGTGTACCAAGCATGGTATACTGAGGCACAATCCCACACTCAGCAAGGTAATTTGCAAAAGGTCCTGGACGTTGTTCACCTGATCCATCATATTGACCGTAATATTCCCCTCCACGGTCAGATCAGACGGCTTTAATTTTCTTACCTAGTTGAAGTTCATCTTCGGCTTTGAAAATTTTGAACATGTCCAAAGATTGCGACTTCTCATGAATAAGGTACAGATAGCCAAATCTAGAATAGTCATCTATGAAGCTAATAAAATATGTGTGTCCATTCCAAGATGCCTTAGGGAATGGTCCACAAATATCCGTATGTATTAGCTCCAAAACATCACTACAACGGTTAGCCCCTTTTTTCCTTTTGTTAGTTGTCTTCCCCTTAACACACTCTATGCAGACATCAAAGTCTGGCATGTCAAAGGAATCAAGAATTCCATGTGACATTAACCTTTCTAGGTGTTGTTTGGATATATGTCCTAAACGTCTATGCCACAACATAGAAGAATTCTCGTTGGTCAATTTACATTTCGTACCTATACTATGCATTATTACATTGTCAATCGTAGGAGTAAAGACGTTTAATTTATAAAGCTTATCAACAAAGGAACTATTACCAATCAAAATTGAATTATAGAAAAAACTAAACATTTTATTTCCAAATGAACAAGAATAACCTGATTTATCTAAACAAGAAATTATAATTAAGTTTCGTCTGAAAGACGGTACAATGAATGTATTCTCCAAATTCAAATAAATATCAGTTCCTAAATAAAGCCTAAAAACACCAATAACCTCTACTGCAGCCTTTTTTCCATTCTCTGTATAGATGTATCTTTCACCATCAAGTGGAAGTCGGCTCCGGAGACAACCATGCATAGTGACACTTACGTGAGTAATAGCACCAGTATCTATCCACCAAGTGTCAATGGGTACAATAGCAAAATTGACTTCTGAACTAACAAAGTTGAGAAGTTTACCCTTCTTTACACGTCAGTTGGTGTACTTGAGGCAGTCTTTCTTCATATGACCTTTCTTCTTGCAAAAGTAACAAGTGGATTCCTTATCCTGCATCTTTTGCTCCTTATGGTCATTGCCTCCAGAATCTGCAGTTTGCTTTCCCTTACCTTTGTTATTGATCCACTTTCGCTTCTTGCTCGCATTTTGAGAACCAGATGCTAAGTGAGTACTTTCAGATGTCTCAATCTTTAGTTTCTCCTCCTCTTGCATGCATTGAGCAATAAGCTCATTCAATGCCCACTTTTCCTTTTGAGTATTATACGATATCTTAAAAGGAGTGAACCGTGCAGGCAGAGACATCAATACGAAATGCACTAACATACTCTCAGACATATCGAGTTTTAGTGCTTTCAGACTTATCGCTATATTGGACATCTCCATAATGTACTCTCTTATGTTTCCTTTACCACTGTACCGCATGGTTACCAACTTCGTAAGAAGTGTGGTAGTCTCGACCTTTTCATTTGAGGTGAATCGGTCTGCCAGTTGGCTAAGGAACCTCCTAGCATCTTCGCTCCCTGTTATTGAGCCATTTATTTGTAGCAGTATGGAAAGCTTCATGATGCTTAGACTCATGCGATTTGATTTCTCCCACAGCTGAATTCAGCCCTCTGCTCTATAGTGCTAGCACTGGTCAAAGGTGCGGGACGATCATTCCTTAATGCATAGTCCAAGTTCATGCAGCCTAAGACTACGATCACGTATTCTTTCCATTCAACAAAATTCGAACCAGTTAATGCTGGGATGGTATTAATGTTGGCAGTTACAGATTGCACTGAAATAAAAAAAAATTATTTAAGCTCACGATTTAACTAAAGCTAAGAACATATATATAATAAAATTATGCAAATAAATAAAATTTTAAATACATATAAATGGGCACCTTATGAGATACCACATACAACATTGCATTTTAATGTGTAGATTAAAATATAATTTGTTAGCGGTACTCTCTGATATAACTCAACCTTCAATTGGCCACACAATGTGTCTTCCTTTTGGCCCACCCATTGTGTGCATAATATGAAACTTTATATGAGTTATATTTTGGTCCATAGCTTACGACAAGTTCAATCTATCACGCAATACGTCTTCCTTTGGGCCGACATATTTTGTGCATGATCAGAACAAAATAAATTATGTTCAATAATTGTAAACTATCTTGAACATATATCTGGCATAAAAGCAACCTTCCTTTAGGTTGATTGCTCTTAGCATAGATATACATCTACCAACACAAAATACACTAAACCGACCTAAGGTGTCTTCCTTTGGGCTGACACAATAGTTCAATTTAGTAGCACGTTGTGTAGATAGACCCAAGAAAATTCTTGATATTTAATCGAATAGATAATTTCTTTATTAATCTTGACATCTCAAAAATTAAGCTCATTAATCGATTGACACTATATGGTAATCAAATGTTATGATCCAATTGATTATCCCAATTGATCTAAAAGCTTAATATATATGACTATATCATATATAGAACCCTCCTTTAAAAATTAGAGTTTCTTTATGGTTTTATAATTAAATAATATTATTTAATCTCTTCATCAAGAAAAAATATGGGGAAATTTTCTTAAACTCCCCAATCCCAAAATTTTCTTTGCATGTAATCCCCATTGAAACTTTTCTTTGCTTGCGGTCCCTAATGAGATTGACAAGACAATTTTGTGAGTATTATTTGAAGAAAGTTGAGTATAAAAGTTAGAAATTTGAGTATATAAGGTTGCATCCACCACATCAAGAAACTGTGTACTCAATTTTCACTCTTTTATACTCAAGTTTCACTCTTTTATACTCAATTTTCACTGATGTATACTCAATTTTCACTCTTTTATACTTAATCCATCAGGGAGTGAATGCAAAGAAAATCTCAAATGGGGAGTACATGCAAAGATCAAATAGGGATTGGGGAGTTTTCACAAATTTACCGAAAAAATATTTGATGCATTAGCCTTATATATATATAAAATTCACTTTACTGTTTCTACAAAACAGATTTTTTTTGACGTGAAAAAAAAATTTTCACATGAAAGAAATTTTCATCGATAAAAAAAATTTTAATCGATATAATTCCTAATTCATCTTATCACAAATTTAAGACGATAATCGATAAAAATGAATTTGTACAACAATTAAATCAAATTTATTCTGTTTATAATTTTAGACTTGATAATCGATTGATTGACCAAGCCAATCGATTAAACCATCACAATTTAATCTAAAAAAAAATTAGGTTAAACATGACGGTTCTTCCGTCGTTTTCGTATTTTTTCACATAAAATATGAAAAAACTTAGAAAACAAGTCTATCCTAGAATTTTCTTTTACATGATTTTCGACGATAAAAATTGTATTATACTAGGAAAACTTAATCTAGCATACATACAATAAATCGACGAAAAAAAATTTAAACTTTATTACCATAAAAACGATGAAACAAAGCCAAGACTCTGATACCAATTAATGGAACATTGTGTTTTCTCCTAACCGCATGAATTCTAGAAAACCAAATAAGAACTCGAAGAGAAAACATAATGTATATATATAAGCATGAATCTATTATTTCATCGAATCATGACATAACATAAATAAAAGACATAAACCGAAAGACAAAGAACCTGATTGATTAGCCATTGTCTTTGTCGTGGCGTCTTCGGCTTGATCCCTGTGGAAGAAAATGCAGCGGAAAGAAGGAGAATCTTCCAAGAGGCTTAGGGTTGACGGCGCCGTAAAGTTTCTTGTCAATGGAGAACAAGAAATTAGGTCAAGATTCTACCTAAACCCTTGGGGACCTCCCCTTTATATAGAAATCCAATATGTTATCAACCCATAGATAATAACAGATTGGTCTAAAGGGTTTTATACATTGAACCCGCATCCAATAATCCGAAATCTAATAAACATAAGTTAGATCACTTTAAGGGCTTAGATTGTATTTACATGTGCAATTTACAAATAAACCCACCTAATAGGGATAATAATAATATCCAACAAGTATTACTATAGCTGACAAGAAGTTACGAAACTTATTGTTTAACTTGACTAGTCAAGTTCAATCGACTGCTAAGGATTAACAGTCGATTAATGTTATTGTTCAAGCGAACAAAGAATTTAGAACTCAACTAATCAACTCGATTGGCCATGAGTAATTAATTACTAGAACTTTAATAATCGACTGATAGTCTGTAGCAATCACTAGAAGATTTGCAAGTCGAGTTGAAAACTCGACGATTTGAGTATTAATCGACTGATGAACATTAATAGTCGACTGATGGTAATGAGCAGTCGATTGATAGTCGAAAATCAATCCTGACCTAAGGCTATATGTGAAAGTTTTGGAGGAGATCTTCACAATCAATTCTTAGGGGTTGAGAATAAAATGTTGCTATATTTCTAGACCATTAAAAAACAATCCAAAGCGACAGGATAGTTTACTTTCATTGTATTTGTTTATATATATTATATTCTTGTTATAGTGTATGTGAGGAAAGATTCTTGTTATAGTTTGTTTTGGATTATCCAATAAATCCTGGTCAATTTTTAACATATGCGAAATAATTCGTATTGGGACTCCCTCACCCAATACTTGTATGATAAATAAGTATAGAGATGAAGATTATGTTTATCATTGATTAATAATTTAAATGACTATTTTTTTTAATTGACATCTAATATCCATTTTTTTTTCAAATCAATTATAAATTATAATATATCAAATTTCAATTTTAGATCTTTTAGTTATCCCTGAATCTAACCATTTCTCCATGATAACAATGATCAATTTGGGGAGTATTTGGGAGAGCTTTTACTTTTTGAAAAGTAATTCTTATAGTGATTATTTTAAAGTCAGTGAGAAGCTAAAATATGAAGTATTTGAAAATAAAAGTCAAAAGTTGATATAAGGTAAAGTTTGAGTGTTTGGTGAATAATTATTTTTAAGTTTAATTTTTAATTAAATAATAATAATATCCTTAAACTATATAAAATAATTTTTTTAATTATCTAAATACAATTTTAATAACCATCAATAAATTTTATATATTTATTATTATATTTTAAATATTATATCATAATTATTTTTTTAATAATATGTATGTTTAAAAAGATATAAAATTAATAAAAATATAAAAAAATGATAAAATTTATATAAATTTATAAAAATATGTATAATTTTTTTTGAAAGTATGTTATATAAAAATATAAAATTTTATTTAAAAGTGTGGTGATAATTATGAAAATGATAAATTTATTAAGGGTATAAATATTAAATTTTAATTCTAGACCATAAGTAAAAAAGCAGAAACAGAGAAAAATATTAAATTCTTGCTTCCAGCTTTTGGACAAACATTGCAGAAGTTAAAATAGAATATGATATTCACAAATACTCAAAAGTATTTGTGTAGCTAGAATCTAAAAAATAACTAGTAGAAATTCTCCCAAATACTCCCTTAATTTACTATATAATAGTATAACTTTAAAAATTATTTATAAATAAAAATAATAAATATAAACATCCAACTCATCCTGAATTTACTTCAATTTTTTAAAAAATTGAAATGTTTTAAAATTCCATATACATATATTTTTAAATAATATAAATTTAGAATTAAAAAAAAGATTTGATCGTCTGAGCATTTTGGTCAATCTATTTAAATTCGACAGGAAAGAGATAAATTAAAAATTATTAATTTAAAATATTGTGCTTAAAAAGGACCGTCCATCCCGTGAAAACAGTGCTGGAAAGAGAAATGAAGGAAGATTTTACATTTTCACCCGATAACAATAGGATGACGCAACCAACAAAAAGTATTCCGCATCGGATCCCAGATAAACTAAAATAAAAATAAGGGTCGATCGAACGAAGAATGGGAAGAGGGAAAGAGAGAGAGAGAGAGAGCGAGGAAAAAACGGCAATAAAGGAGGCATTGGAGTCGCAGATTTAGACTTAGAGCGAAGTAGTTGGGAGAACGCAATGATTCGCGACGAGAACGAGATGGAGATTGAATCTTCCTTTGCCCTGAGTTCTTCATCCACGATCCTCTACGACTCTGAATCCATTGTTTTTAAAAGGAGATCTTTGTTCCTTCCTTATTCTCTCCCTCTTCGTTTTGATTGATACCTTCCTTTTCTTGTTCCTCCAGTAAAAGGGTTGCCTTTTCTTGTAAAGAATAGTTTGGTTCTTCTTCTTCTGTTCCTTCTCGTTTTTTTTCACGATATCTGCTTGAAGATTTTGTTTTTGTTTCCTCTCATCCGTTTTGTCATCAAAGTTTTGCCTTTGTTTGTTGTTATCCATTTTGGAATCCAGCTATTTGTATATGGATAGATAGATAGATACATAGATAAATAGATAGATATACTCGGCTCCATTCCTTTCCTGGTTTTTGTTGTTACAATTCGTCAAGACTTGAGATTGCGTTTTCCCCCCTTCCCCTTGCTTCTCCAATTGGCTTCTCGTCTTTGGGAGCCGAGGGAGAAGATTGACGGCGAAGGAATCGGATTGGTCGGATCGAAGTGATCAAAAAGTGGTGTTTTAAAGCTGGGGCTCGACGGATCCGCCAACTCGATTCGTTCGGTTCAGCTGCCTGGCTGCTCTGGAGTGCATATTGGATGTGCTCAGGACCCTGCCGATGGGGTTCTGCTTGTCGGCCGATGGGCAGAGCGGTGGCTCAGGCCCATCGTCTCCGGCGTCGCCGGCTTCAGAGGCCAGGCGGCCACGGGGGCGCTCGAAGGGGTCGCCACTGGCATCGCCAGAGGAGGAGGAGCTCTACGGGATCCCGGGGAGGAAGTTTCGAAATGGCTCCACCAGCGCCGCGTCGCTATACACCCAGCAGGGCAAGAAGGGGACTAACCAGGACGCCATGATCGTTTGGGAGGTCTGTTGGATTCCTTTTCTGGTGATTTTGACAATTGGGTATTCCTTTTCTTATGGTAACAAAACAGTAACATTTCCATCCAATCAATTCTTCGTTCTGGTGTACTTGGATTCCTTTTCTTTCTGTTTGATTGCAACATTCTCCGCCTGTCGCAAACCCAATTACTATTTTTCTTTTTATAAAAACTATTAATTGAACATAATTTGCAGATTATTATGTTGTTCAATTCGAACAAATCAATTCCAAAATTATGTTTACTTTGAGTTTTTCCCCTTTCACAATGATGTTTATTTTGAACATAGCATGTTATGTTTTCATTGAGATTACCTTATTTGCTTTTCACAACTTCATCTTTGACATGCAGAATTTTGGTGATAGGAGTGATACAGTCTTTTGTGGCGTTTTTGATGGTCATGGTCCCAATGGCCACATGGTGGCAGGGAAAGTTAGAGATATTCTCCCTTTGAATCTACGATCTAGTTGGCAGCTAATTATAGGAAATGATCAATCCAAAGAGAATAATACCAACACAGTGAATTCGAATGGAATCCCATGTGCAATCCCCATGGACATGCCCATAGCTTCTACTACCTTTCAAGAGAGGGACAGACGATCGAAATTCTCGAAAACAATGAAAGACTCGTTCCTCAAGGCTTTCAGAATAGTGGATAAAGAACTGAGATTGCATCATGAGCGTGATTGCTTCTACAGTGGGACAACCGCAGTCACTCTGTTTAAGCAGGTTGGTAACTTCTCATTCTATCTTTGCCAATTAGAACTATCATTTGTAGTTTAGTTTTGGACAATATCCAGTAATTTCTTCGATGAATAGTCTTTTTCATTTGTAGGGTCAAGATCTCATCATTGGAAATGTTGGAGACTCAAGAGCAGTTTTGGGCACTAGAGATGAAAATAATTCCTTGATTGCTGTCCAGCTGACTGTGGATCTAAAACCAAGCCTACCCAGTATGCTTTTTCTTCTGTGCCTTTTATCTTACTTCCAATAATGCTAATGTAAATCTATGCTTCTGCAGGTATCTTGGCATGTTAATTTTCATAATCCATCTTTGACATATAACTTTCATTTGCAAATTTTTAGATGTCATGGTACATGCAAGTGTTTAAATCATCTTTCGGTGAAGGTTCTTATAATTGATTTTTTTTTATGATATTTTCCTTTTGCAAACTGCATAGCAATGAATGATTTCCCACAGACTATATATAACTTGCTATGTCTTCCATTAGAGTTGCACTCCGTCATGAAATTTGATAATGAGCCACCCCAGTTGAAACTCATTTTGGTATTTTAAAATTTTGAGTTTCTGTATTTGTATCATATAGAGCTTCACTTTTAAGCATTCTTACTAGTGTATCTTCATGTTAAACATGGTCATTTACTTTCACATTTCATTTCATGTCTCTTGGAGCATGTCGGTTTGCAACTTTTTCTTCTTTATATTTCTTGGATTCATTGTCTTCCTCTGCAATAAGGTTATCCATTGCTGATAAACAGAAGGCCATGTTACTAATAAAGATAACTGCAAGTCATCACATGAGATTATTTGTCTGATTTGGTTTCAGTTGTGAAGATTTGCGTACGCTACTTCTGTAACTATCTCATGATATAGATGTATTTGCTTCTTTTATAAAAAATTGCATTTTTATTAGTGGATTGCATATGCAATAGTTGCA
>JAGFNQ010010205.1:0-68578 GCA_024364735.1 Boesenbergia rotunda
GTATGGGAAGGAGCATCAAGGTAAGGTCAAAGTTAGAACTTTTGGGAAAGGGTTCATGATACATTTTAAGAAAACTTGGAGTTTGTATCAATCTTGGAATTCCGGGATAATTTTGATTGAAATTATATATTTCCCAAGTAGACTTAGGATCCACAAATCCATACATAAAATTTCATAATTTTTAGAAATTTGTGGAATTAGTTAGGAATTATTGAAGTTTGGATTGAAAATCTGAAATTCAGAATATCAGACACCAGTCGACTGGCTAAATGTCAGTCGGCTGGTAAAACCACAGAATGCAATTACACTTTGGCCCAGTCGACTGCCCCGGGGGCAGTCGACTGGTATAACTCGTAATAACATTCTGTGAACTCTATCAGTCGACTGGCCTCCTGGCCAGTCGACTGGTGCGCGGAATCTATAAAAGAAAAAAGGGTGCACGGGGTGGCCGAACCCTAGGGTTTCTGCGGTCCACCCTGGCGAGTTCTTCTCCTTCCAAGAGCCTCTTGCATTCTAGGCCTCCCCGAGCCCTAAAATCCCCTCCTAAGCCATCCTCTACTTCGGATCTACCTCTAGGGTTGGTGGAAAATCCCTCTTCTCAAGCCATTTTTCTCAAAACCAACAACATGAAAAAGATTAGCAAAGAGGTATAATGATTTAAGGTTTATTTCTCCATTTAGACTTTGTATTGATACTAATATGATGTTTTGTGCATGTTTTCTTTGGTATTTTCTCTTTTGGGGGGTTATCTTGGTATGCATACATGTATTTGGGATATTAGGGGTGTGTCTAAGAGGTCTAGGGGTGAAGGTTCATCCCGACCAGGTCCACAAGCTCCAGAAGAGTCAATGTTTAGAAGCTTAGAGTGTAAAAAGAGATTTGAAGAGAATGAGTTTGTTTCATTGTCTTGTCAGTACCTTAACAAAACCTATTTCAAAGAAAAAGCGCCACAAATTATTGAGATGGTGACTCACTTTGGCATAGAACAATTGGTATACTGCCAACATGATACTAACCTTGATCTATGCAAGGAGTTTTATGCGAATTTGACTTGTATTGATTCAGAAAATGATATTTATGAATCAAGAGTGGCCGGCGTTACCATTCCCTTCACAGCCATGATTCTAGCCAGTTTCTTAGAGTGTCAGGCGTCAAACAATGTCAATACATATTTTCCCAATGACATTGAGCCGCTTGAGTTTCCAAACGTCACCGTCGATCATATTCATCTGCACTATTTTAGAAGACATAGACATGAATCTGAGCGTAACTTTGATGCAAAGCCCATGAGTCCATTTAGCCATGTTCTATATAAGATTGTTGTAGAGTGTATCCTACCCATTGTTACTAAGGGGAGGGCAAGGATTCGACTGCCTCACTTAGTAATGATGTACGCTCTTGAGCGACGGTTGGACATAGATGTGTCTTTGCATGTGTTTGCCTCCATCTATCACTTTTCCCAGAGTGTTAATGGGAAAATCTATATGCCTTTTTGTCATGTGTTGACTGAGTTTTTCCAGTTACGTTTCGGTATTCGTGTCACCAGTGGTCAGGTTAGACACCTGTCCAAGGACTATGACCAGATTGGAATTCGCCAATTGTCCTTGGCAGGTATTGAGAGTAGGCAGGGGACCTTTGTTTGGAGGGAGCGCCCGGAGGTCGCTGACGCAGAGGAGGAGCCCGCCGAGCTGGTCACATGTGCAGAGTTCACCCAGCTTTGATCCGATGTCCACGGGCTTCAGGAGGAGGCTCATGTTATTCGTGAGGATATTACCGGACTTCGGCAGGCGGAGCAGAGGCTTGAGACAAAAGTTGATAGGATTACCAGCCGCTAAGATCAGATGTACGAGATGATGCAGCAGTGGCATCTCGCTTTTCAGGGTCCTCCTCATCCTCCTCATCCTCCTTCTCTAGGCGGTGACGATCACATATTCTTCTTATCAGATGGTGCAGTTGTTGGGAGTTTTCAATGTTGAGAGTTTTCTGTTCTGATGTTTTATTATACCTCTCAAACACTTTCTATTTTGATGATTGTATTTATTTGAATGACTTCCGGCCTTTTTGGCCCTAGGTACTCTTATGATAGTTATGCCTTGACAGATCTTATGACTCCATGTATTGTACATTTTCCTTCATGCTATCTTATTAAGATCTTGTCTTATTTTGATGATGTCTTTGATTTTAAGTGCTAATTTATTGCTAAAACAGTTTGGTTTCAATTATGCTTCTTATATATGTGTTCGTATAATGGTTTGTAATCCCATATTAGTTACATGGTTCACTATATATTGGTTGCAAGTTGCATAATGAAATAGTTATAGAAAAAGATATGGGAATGTGTTGATCTTATAATCATTTAGACTCAAGAGAAAAAGAGGGGGAGCTTTTGTCAAAATGGATACATGTATAGGGAAAAAGGGGAGTTTGGAAATCATTTTAAATAACAAATGGAGCTCCTAGAGAATGACAAGTATAGGATACCATCATTAGAACTCTATGTTGATACAAAATTGACTTTATTTGAGAAGTTTTGAGTTTGTACCAAAAGTCAAACACGGTTGATGTTTTTCATGAATCAAATTTTTCTAGGGTAGGGAATACCTTAACAATCGTGCCTGCAAAATTTCACATTTTTCCAGATTTTTTGAAATTTTTTATTCATTTCTGAATTTCGACTGAAATTCTGAAACCGGTCGTATCAGTCGACTGCCCTGGGGGCAGTCGACTGGTACTGTGGACAGAATGGGGGGTTTGTGATTTCTGGGGATTTTTCAGAAATCTGGTTAAGTTCTATTTGGCACCTAAGGTTAGGTTGCATGAGGCAATCTTTTGATGGTGTCAAAGGGGGAGAACTTAGGTGTTAAGTTAGGTCTGGGTTGAAACTTAACTTTGGTACTGTGAAGTTTAGTTTTGGGAAAACTTAACTTTGGGATTAGCAATAAGAATTGAAATTTAGAGAAAGCATAGGTTAAGGGGGAGTTTGCCTCATGTGTGTTATGCTTGAATTTCAATTGTTTTTGCTATATGTTTACCTAACACAACATATTGCCACACATCAAAAAGGGAGAGATTGTTGGGGCAATCGGCCCTGAGATGATCTGGAGGATTATGATATTTTGATGTATGGGCAATATGGTTAAGTTAGGATTTGAGTTGTTCTCATATGTGTACATGAGTGTGCAGGTGTACAGATACACATGGACTTGGTTGATGTCTTCAGGTGAAGGATGGCATGGAGGCAAACTGGAGATTTGCGTGCGCATCTGATGGACCGTTGGATAGCAGAGATGATGAGCCGAGGGACACAGACTTCGAGGCGTACGTGAAGGGTGGCATGGAGGGTTTCTCCACCCACAAGGAGCGACAGATCTAGCCGGAGGTTATCCGAGGGTTGATCCACCGAAGGATTCTTGGATTAGTCACCCTACCGGGGTGGATACCAAGTAAATCAGGTTGTTAGCATTGTTTATTTCTTATTTACTTTGCATATTATTGTTTCCGCTGCGTTAACGATTTTGTAGAGATCAAAACGACGAAAAAGTGCTATTTATCCCCCTCTAGCACGCCAAAGACAATCCTTCAGTATCATCCTGTCATACCCCCATACTCCGTACCACGACAACCTATGCTTGTGTTAGACAAGTATTTACAAGGTTCGGGGATAACTTGCCCCTACTCCTTGGCGTGCCCGTGAGGTGGGCGATCCCTTGATCGTCGACAGATCAGGCCCCGGAGTGAATCCGGCTAAAGACTTCTCCTTCTCGGTGGAGTAACCTCTCCATAAACGTCTCAGACGAATAACAAGTTAAGAACAGGAGACTCCGAGAAGCTTACTCAACAGATGAAAGCACAAGCACCAGTAGAAAGATTAAGCACAAAAAGGAATGCAGAGAGCAACACAACACTACAGCAAAACCCTAATCACAGTTCTCTGTTTCTTGTTGTCTCGTTCTCTTCTCTGCTTCGCCAACCTCTTCTTCTTAATCTTCCTTCTACACACATACAGGCGTCACCTACTGACCTCTTCTGAGCTCTCAGTTCACTGAAGTCCTCTTCAGCTGAAGCTTCAGGTCAGTCGTCACCCACTGACCCTATCTGAGCTCTCAGCCTACCTCCTCAGCTGAAGCTTCAGGTCGTCAGGTGTCGTTGAAACCTGCAAGTGTATATTAAACAAAAAGACACCAGAGAAAGTCACCCTTGACCCTTCTTCTTGCTCCTTCGTTCGAATATCAAAGCCCTGTGTCATCTGCACACTCAGAGATTTATTAGCGAAGCAAATCAGAAGAAAATCAGAAATCTAACAACCATTTGAATTAAAGTTCTGAGGTGTTGATCAGTCACCTAGTCCGATTAGACAACCTCATGACCAATCTGATTCTATTCTGATCGATCCAGTGATGTTCTGATCGGTCTCACTGACCGATCAGAAACCAGGGGATCAAACACCAAACCGTTCACAAAACTGACTGGGATTTCAGCCAATGCTCTGATCAGTCTCACTGACCGATCAGCAAAGGGCCTGATCGGCCAACCTGACCGATCAGCCACATGGCTGACCGATCAGGTCACTTCCTTATCGGTGCAGTCCATTCTGATCAGTCGCATTGACCAATCAGATAGCTTTCTGTGACCACACAGAATGTTTTCTGATCGGTCACCAGACCGTTCAGACAACCTTCTGTTTCCTCAGAAGCTCTCTGGACCGGTCAACAGACCGATCAAACATCCTGGATCGGTCCTGTGACCGATCTACTATCAAGAGAGTTTGTGCCAACTCCCTGATCGGATCTCAGACCGATCTAGCCAATCCTTTCTTTGATCATTTTGACCCTGAGTCCAGAGAGCAGGCTCCCTTGCCTTCTCAGACTTAGTCTGGTCCGGAGAACGAGCTACCGAGCCCTCTCTGACCTAAGTCCGAGGAACAAGCTATCGAGCCCTCTCCGACTCAACCTAGTCCAGAGAACGAGCTACCGAGCCCTCTCTGACCTAAGTCCGAAGAATGAGCTACCGAGCCCTCTCCGACTCATTCCGGTCGAGAGAACGAGCTACCGAGCCCTCTCTGACCTAAGTCCGGAGAATGAGCTAACGAGCCCTCTCCGACTCAACCCGGTCCTGAGAACGAGCTACCATGCCCTCTCTGACCTAAGTCCGGTGAACAAGCTACTGAGCCCTCTCCGACTTAACCTGGTCCAGAGAACGAGCTACCGAGCCCTCTCTGACCTGAGTCCACTTAATCCGAACTTAACTATCGGATCTCAATTCTCACTCAACCAAACTTAAATCGGTGTCAACATCAAAACAACAATTAGGTCAGACTACAACAACAATCTCCCCCTTTTTATTGTTTGACAACACGATTTATGTTTAGGTATTAGAAGTCAAGTTCATTATAAGGGAATCAGAGTCCTCCCCCTACAATAGTTAAGTTCGTAATATAAATCCTAAACATACCTAATCATCCTCTCCCCCTTTGTCAAACACCGAAAAGGGTGTAGACTAGTTATTATGTTTAAAAACTCCCCCTTAAACTACATTGTGTTTATAACACAAAGGGGGAGAGGATGATTAGGTATGTTTATAACACAATGAATACCTAATCAATTATGATGCATAACTTCATTGTGTTTATAACACAATGAATAAATCTACATTTTCCACGTAATATATCAAATTGATCACCATATGAAATTTGCATAAATGTCACTCATTTATCATATGACATATCATATCAGTTAAGCTTGGCATAGATAATGCCATGTAAAACCCTTACATGAAAGTGAATCTAAGTGATCTACATAGTATAAAGCACATGATATACAATAATAAAACTAATCATTCTAAGCAATCCATAGTAAGAATAAGTTATATGTCAACCTAAGTCATCCATGTAATAGTTTTTCTTACTTTTTATTAGTCTAAAACTTGTTGATTCATTTGATTTTAACTTGGAGTTTGGACTTGTTTATGCGGTCTTGTTCAGTGCAACTTGGAGTTTTTGAACTTATACTATCGACTAGCGTGCATAAACAATCCACTTGCCCACATGCGACATTGTTCAGTGTTACTTAGATTGCTCGATGAGCCAAATTAGAAATTGAATCTATGTGATATGACTCAATGACTGTAAATATAATATCTATATCACTGCATATGGACGTACACAGTATGTTTGTAGAATTGTGTGAACCATTATCAATTTATTTTCTTATAATAAATCGTTGACTTATTTGTTTCACTAATCTGTTGTCATTCTCCTGTTGGATGGAGGATGAGTTGTTTTATGATAGTTCTTTTGAAATTTGTGGGTTTTCATTGTCAAGAGGGCATGGAGAATTGCCTCAATTTTGAAACTAGTGTAGTCTTGTGCATGGATATACTATCATTTGTTGTATGAACAATTTTCTTGACTTGTGGTCTTTGCGAACATGCTTTATTGCTTTTGTCCCCGGTCATGTGTTTGGAGAACCCACTATCAACAAACCATGTTGATAGATGCTCCCCCTCAACTAATGCCTATACAATACGAAAGATAGATAATTTAAGTACCCAAACTTTGGGACCTAATGCAGCCTTGGTCATTTTCTTCCTAAGTCCTTGAACCCTAGAAACATTTGATGATTTAAATTGAGTTCTAGACATCAATGACACAAAACTAGGTTCCTTAGGTCGGTAACCTATGCCGGCCTTGTTGTAGACCGCTCTTTGAGAGTTGAGGATCATATCCAAGGTCTTAGAGCTATTTGAAAATTTCCCAAGAAGATTCTTGAGTTTTTCAACTTCACTCTTCAAGGCCTTGTTCTCATCCTCAAGGACCTCAACATGCAAGTCATCAATTTCATCATCCTTAGAGGTTTTCAATTGTTCTACTTCTAACTTTAATGATTTTACCTTGTCCTTAGATTTTTTAAGCAAGTTAGTCAAGCAAGCAAGAGTTCTATATCACTTATCAAGTTTGGAAGAAATTACCTCTTCATCATTCAGAGATGATGAAACCGAGGTTGAAGGATCACTTGACTCGTCACCACTCTCCATGTTTGAATCTTCTAATGCCATGAGAGCCACGTAGTGAGAGCTCTTCTCCTCCTCCTCCATCTTTTCCTTCTTCTTCTTTCCTTTGTCCCCTGCTACAAGAGCGATACCCTTCTCTTTTGGGCCTTTGTTAGAAAGCTCATGTAGCTCCATTTCACAAAAGAAATTGTCTAACTTTACAATGGAAAGATCCTTGGATACCTTGTAAGCATCCACCATGGATGACCACAAGACATTCCTAGGAAAGGACTTGAGTACATACCTTACAAGGTCATGGTTCTCAACCTTCTCATCGATCGAGTGTAAACCGTTGAGGATCTCCTTGAACCGACCATGAAGCTCACTCATAGTTTCACTTTCTTTCATTGAAAAGTTCTGGAGTTGGTTGAGGAAGAGATCCCTCTTCGCTATCTGGGAGTCTCGAGTGCCCTCATGTAGCTCTATGAGCTTGTTCCACAGATCTTTGGCACTTGAGAAGGGACCAACCTTGATGAGTTGCTCCTTGGTCATCCCACACTGCAGAGTGACCACTGCCTTGGCATCTGCCTCTCCTTTCCTTGTTTGTTCTATTGATCATCCTGAGAACTCAAGCTCCTTGCCCTCAGCATCCTTTGGAGGAGTAAATCCCTCCTTGACTGAGAACCACATGCCAATGTCTGTCTTCAAATAATACTCCATTCTAGATCTCCAGTACTGGAAATCAACTCCATCAAAGAAAGGTGGACGGTTGGTGCTGAAGCCTTCTCCTCTCAAAGTCATCTTCTGCTCTTAGGGTGTTAATCCAGTTGAAATAGCCCCTCGCTCTGATACCACTTGTTAGGATCTGGGATGGCTAGACGGGGGGTGTGAATAACCGCCCACAAAAACTTTGCTTTTTTTCTTTCTGCACTCAGGTTAGCAGCGGAAAACAAAACAAACAGAAAGAAACAAACAGAGAATAACACAAGGATTTACAAGGTTCGGGAATAACTTGCCCTTACTCCTTGGCGTGCTCGTGAGGTGGGTGATCCCTTGATCGTTGGCAGATCAGGCCTCGGAGTGAATCCGGCTAAAGACTTCTCCTTCTCGGTGGAGTAACCTCTCCACAAACATCTCAGAAGAATAACAAGTTAAGCACAGGAGACTCCGAGAAGTTTACACAATAGATGAAAGCATAAACACCAGCAGAAAGATTAAGCACAAAGAGGAATGCAGAGAGCAACACAACACTACAGCAAAACCCTAATCACAGTTCTCTGTTTCTTGTTGTCTCGTTCACTTCTCTGCTTCGCCAACCTCTTCTTCTTAATCTTCCTTCTGGACACATATAGGCGTCACCCACTGACCTCTTCTGAGCTCTCAGTTCACTGAAGTCCTCTTCAGCTGAAGCTTCAGGTCAGTCGTCACCCACTGACCCCATCTGAGCTCTCAGCCTATCTCCTCAGCTGAAGCTTCAGGTCGTCAGGTGTTGTTGAAACCTGCAAGTGTATATCAAACAAAAAGACACTAGAGAAAGTCACCCTTGACCCTTCTTCTTGCTCCTTCATTCGAATATCAAAGCCCTGTGTCATCTGCACACTCACAGATTTATTAGCGAAGCAAATCAGAAGCAAATCAGAAATCTGACAACCATTTGAATTAAAATTCTGAGGTGTTGATCGGTCACCTGGTCCGATCAGACAACCTCCTGACCAATCAGATTCTATTCTGATCGATCCAGTGATATTTTGATCGGTCTCACTGACCAATCAGAAACCAACGGATCGGACACCATACCGTTCACAAAACTGACTGGGATTTCAGCCAACGCTTTAATCGATCTCACCGACCGATCAACCAAGGGCCTGATTGGTCAACTTGACCGATCAGTCAAGGGCCTGATCAGTCAACCTGACCAATCAGCCACATGGTTGACCGATCAGGTCACTTCCTGATCGGTCTAGTCCATTCTGATCGGTCGCATTAACCGATCAGATATCTTTCTGTGACCACACAGAATGTTTTCTGATCGGTCACCAGACCGTTCAGACAACCTTCTGTTTCCTCAGAAGCTCTCTGGATCGGTCAACAGACCGATCAGACATCCTGGATCGGTCCTGTAACCGATCTACTATCAAGAGAGTTTATGCCAACTCCCTGATCGGATCTCAGACCGATCCAGCCAATCCTTGCCTTGATCATTTCGATCATGAGTCCAGAGAACATGCTCCCTTGCCTTTTCTGACTCAGTATGGTCCGGATAACGAGCTACTGAGCCCTCTCTGACCTAACCCGGTACAGAGAACGAGCTACCGAGCCCTCTCTGACGTAAGTCCGGAGAATGAGCTACCGAGCCCTCTCTGACCTAAGTCCGGAGAATGAGCTACCGAGCCCTCTCCGACTCAACCTGGTCCAGAGAACGAGCTACTGAGCCCTCTCTGACCTAAGTCTGGAGAACGAGCTACCGAACCTTCTCCGACTCATCCCGGTCCAGAGAACGAGCTACCGAGCCCTCTCTGACCTAAGTCCGGAGAACGAGCTACCGAGCCCTCTCCGACTCAACCCAGTCCAGAGAACGAGTTACCGAGCCCTCTCCGACATAACATGGTCCAGAGAACGAGCTACCGAGCCCTCTCTGACTTGATTTCACTTAATCCGAACTTAACTATCGGATCTCTATTCTCACTCAACCAAACTTAAATCGGTGTCAACATCAAAATAATGATCAGATTAGATAATAGACATATTTCTATATTCTATATTGTATTTCGACTAATTCTTGTGATTAGAAATAATTTTAGTCAATCAAATATTTCAGATAATCGGTAGGAGTTCGAGCGATTGACAGTCAGAGAGATAAGTCTTGCTTAGGATAATCATTGATATGACTAGATGACCATTAGGTTTGAGTGACCAAAAGTGGTTTGAGAGATAAGAAGATCCAATCAACATGGAATGCGACATGTATGTGGATGTAAAAACTAACAAAGTGGGAGTCTGAGCTACATAAAGTAGGTCGGTTGATCAGAATATAAATCAACAATAGAGATTCTTCCGTTGGATAACGACCGGCTTTCAGTGACCAGAAGTTCCTTTGAGTGCCCTATATATTATTATATAAATAACTTCAAGTAGTGAACATCACTCATTATTGATCTCAAAGATCTAGAAGTTAGTATTGTTCATGTGGTCCAAGAGATTGTAGGAGAAGTATTGCAATCAATTTAGTGAACTTTTGTGCTTTATTTTACTCTTTGTATTATACATTTTGTATTTGTGTATTGCTAAGAAAAGAAGACTTATAAGAGGTCTCACCAACAAGAAGAAAGATGGGTTTGTTATTATCATTTTATTTTATATTTTTCACCGCTGATGTGGTGGATAGGGGGATCTACATGTGGCGCAGCCATGTCAAAGTCAAGTAACTCAGTTAAAAATTAAGGCAAGCTATAAGTCAAAGATATCGGCTCGAATCAAGATAAACTCGAGATCAAATTCGTCTAGCTCGATCTCACCCAAATTCTCTAGCTCTATCGCACATGACTCCTCACTGGGGCTTCCCCAACCTCTCTATCTCAGCCACCTTCTGGCTCCTCGAGCTCTATCGCAAGCAACCTCTCCAACTCAGTCTCCCATACCTCTCCAGCTTAGTCTCATAGACCTCTTATCTCAACCACCTTCCGGCTCTTCGAGCTTTGTCCCACACGACCTCTCCAACTCAACCACCTTTTGGCTCCTGGAGCTCTGTCACACGTGACCTCTCTATTTCAATCTCTAAGACCTTTTCACTCAGTTACATTCTGGCTCCTCGAGCTTTATGGCACATGAATCCTCTAATGTAGGCTCACCCAACCTCTTTAGCTCGATCTCCCCAACCTCTTAGCTTGAGCAATATCAAATATCCTCATATGTAAGTGGCAAATGTGGAGATCGAGATAAGTGGAGAACATGGAACGACCGGGTGTTGGATAAGGAAATGGAAGTTTACGTGACAACCCCATGACTTGAACGTGGTATTCATGCCCTCCCATTGGAGAAGGTATAAAGGAAGTCCGCTTCAACGAACATAAGTACATGCACATACACATCCAAACTCTACTATTTTCAATTCCTTTTCTTCTACTCAACTTTTTCCTAACTTGAGCATCGGAGTGGCCACATCAAGTTCAATCTCAGCCCCCCCCCCCTATTCTAACCTTTTGCTTAGTATTGCAGATATTTCAGACATCTCCTTCGCTTTTAGAACCATAAAAAGTTTCTCCATAACAGTTACTCCTTTGTGACTCACTTAGAAGCGATCTCAGATAAGAACAAATTGGCGCCATCTATGGAAAATTAATGTGATTTCTATAAGTGTACGGAATTGCAAAATAAAACATATCAATCCCACGAGGACTGTGAATGGAGTACTAGTCAAAATATCAAAATAAGTTATCTAGAAAGTCGTAGATTACTTTAAGTCATGAATGAGAGATAAAGAGAGTGAACTGAGAGCAAAAGAGAATTGAGAGAGAGAGACAGTTTTGAGCACGAGAGAGATGAGAGAGTGAGCTGAGTTTCGATTTCACCACAATGATTGTAAATATTTAATCTATGTTTGATTTTCTATACTCAATGATTATTTATGTAGGTAGATTATCCTATGATATCCTATGTGAATTTTTGGGACTACACTGGTGTATCCATTCCAATTCGTTGTCTACATTCAGAGAAACAAAGCTGAGAGATTACTTTCTTAAGGAGATCTCTATCACGTGATCTAACAACCCCTAATTGCCTTCTCTTATTGTGTAGCGATGAATTAGAACCGATCCATTAAGATTTATGATAGTCTATTGCTCCTCGTAACATATTGATCTATTGGTCCAGGATTGAGCTCTCCTTTTGGTTTGTTGATGGACCCGAACTAGGTGTCACGAATGTGGGTCTCAAAATTTAGATATGTGTAAAGATAGAAATCCTTTTTGCTAGCAAAGATGAAAACGTAGTAAAGGAGCCACAGGTCGTATTTTTCCTAGGGCTAGTTGAGGTTGTTTGATTCGAGCTCGAGTTTATGTGTCGTTGATATTTTTGGGTTTCAAATAAAATCTGATTTGGGTTGCAATCAGAATTGAAAAACACAATGAAAAGAAGGAAACTTAACTAAATGAACTAATAAGATAAATGCAACTAATGAACTCAACTAATGGGAAATTAATCAACCAATGCAAAGTAGCCAAATTTGGAGAACAAAATTGATATTAAATGCAATCCAAATGCTAAGAAAATGAATAAAGCAGTGATGGCAATTTTTGGAAACAAACAAACTTAAAACAAATGCTAGCTACAAAATTCAGCAATCAAACTTTAAACAAACTCAACACAAGCTAGTTACAACATTTGGGAGCAAACCAATGCAGAGAAAATTAAGCACAACTGAATACAATTCTAACTGAATTCAAGCATAAAAGCACATGCGAAATTTCAGCTGTCTTGACACTAATCAATGTCGTAGCTCTATCTTGATACACAAGGAAGAAGTGAATCAAACTTGATACGCAAGGGAGATACTTGTGTGCCAAAAACTAATGTTAAATGCAGCAATTGTAAACTGATATTCAGAGATAAACTGATCAATTCAGCTGGGAATGTAAGGCTTTAAGTGAAGTGTTATGCTTAAACTGTAAGAATTCAGAAGCTAGCTACTATCAGTCAAGAACAAACCTGCTGCAAAAATGGCATGCAGGAAAGCATGACCTATATGTAGAAATGTAATTCAGCAACAATTTTATGCGAGATCAGACAAGGCAACTGAAAACAAGTTCCCAAATCTAATATTCAGAAATGATGAACTTGGAATTGCAGAAATGAAACTACCAAATGCAGACACAACTGAATGAAGTAACAAATTCAGAAATGTAGAAATAGAACTCAGGAAATAGAACCCGAATGCAGAAATGAACCGCAATTAAATGCAAATCAAACAAGCAAACTCAATTTCAAGGCACAAATCTAATGTTTCAGGAAAGATGTAGAAGAACTAATTTTCACTAACTCACAATTAAGAAACTCAGGAGAAGAGTTGATATGCAAGAGGAATGGCTGATACTTAGCTATAGAACTGATACGCAAGCACTAAAACAAGAATTAAACTGAAATTGAAAACTATTGTTCACTAAACAAGCTCCCTAGCTGATTACCTTGCAGAATGAAACGTAATTAAGGCTGAAACAATTCAAGAAAATGAACTAAAGCAACTGATACGAAGACAGAAACTGTAACTGAAAGTGCAGAAGTGAAATCGGAAATTCTGAACCAACCGGATTCAACACAAGCTGGATTCAAATGCAACAGCAGACTAAAATCAATGTTTAACTTCAGGAATGAAAACTGTAACGAACTGACTGCAAAACTACTGATACGTACGGACAGAAACTGTTATGCAGAACAAGAACTGATATGCAGCTGAACAAACTGATACGCAAGTGATCAAACAGGAATTAAACTGAAATTAAAAACAATTGTGCACTAAACAAACTCCCTAGCTACTTAACTTACAGGACTAAGCCCTAATTACGGCAGAAACAATTCGAAAAGGAAAACCAAACAGCTGATACAAAACTCAAGTCTGTAAATGAAAAATAGAATTTGAAATTACAGCTAAGAACTGAAAAACATAGAGAAAACTATCATCAACCCCTTCTCTTAGCTCAAGAACTCCTTGCTGTCACACAAGGGTGAGCCTCGAACCCGTAAGCTCCACAAATCACTGAAAATGAAAATCTGTCTCTGCGAATCAAATCCAACTCAGCCTCTGCTCAATTTGAAAACCCATTCGATTTCCTTGATTCAGTCGTGTCCAAGTGCGATGGTGATTTGGGGATAATCAGAGCACTCTAGGGAACCCCTCCAGATAGCTCAGGTGGATGAAAATAGTGCACATCCGACACCAAGGACAACAAATGGCAGAGCTGACAAAACCTCACTCAGCTCTGTTTCTTGGGCAAATTGGAGCTGGAAACTTCACAGAGAGATCTTCCCAATGACCTAGAACTTGATCTAATGAAGGAATTGAAGTGGTCACACCTTCGGATGAAGAAATTGAAGAAGAAAAGATGAACAATCTAAGGAAAATGAGCTGCGGCGAGGAAGACGCGACACTGTGCCCTGTGGAGAAATTTGATTAAATACTTAGCAATGGACGCCCCAGATTTCCTTAACTCAATCCAACGGTTGGATCTCATCCGATCTGAACCAAAATTTGATGATGTTGATCAAGGGTCAGGATCTGCCTCCCAGTAGCTCGGATCCTCCAAATTTGCAACGGATGGCTCAGATCAACCTGATCTTTGAATGAACGATCTAGATCCCTCTGATCTTGATCCAACGGCTGATTGATCTCTGATTTGGATGAAACCTTCAGATCTTGATCCAAGTGCTTGATTAACCTTAACCTCATCTCGGATTCACCAGATCAGTGGAGGATGGTCCAGATCTTCCCTTTTCTTGAATGGATGGCCTAGAACATCTTGAGCGTGATCCAACGGTCAGATCACTTCTGATTTGGCTGAAATTCTCAGATCTGGATCTATGGTCATGATTGATTCTATCTTGAACTCAGATTGACCAGAAGTTGACCGATGGCTCAGATCCAACCATTTTTGAATCGGACGGCCCATATTAGTCGATGCTTGATCACTCGATCCGGGTCCACTTCGACTCAAGTTTGACCCAGCCTGACCTAGGTCCATGATCCTTCCAAGCCTGCAAAAGTAGATTAACAATTTAATGGCAAAATAATTCAAATATATCAAGATTTATAATAAAGCCCAAAATAGAACAGATTCATGAAACCTAGGCTTAATTCGATATTAAACAAGTAAAATATGGGTCAAACTTGGATTTTAGCATCTAAAATGATCAACAAAATGATACCTATCATTTGTCCCCACACCTCATGGAATACAAATCTCGTGCTTTTAGCATCAAGATAGTATGTATATAGTAGGCCTGGATTACAAACATGCATATCATTGAATAAAAAACATTCAAACTCAATAGATTCAATAAAAAAAGTGTTTACATATCAAAAGGGTTAATCCTTATTTCTAGAATCCGGAGAACTACATCATGGATTAAGAAATACACCCAAGAGACATAGAAAATAGCAATCTATAACTCAATACATGAAATAGAGATAGAGAGAATATTCATCAATGTGTTGTTAGTCTTCTCGGATGAAATCCTCGCTCCGACAATGGACGGGTCATCTTGATGGAAGATGACTGCTTTAGGGTTTCCTCTAGTTTCCTAGAGGGGCAAAACACTCTCCCAGAAAGGGATAGAGCTCCATGGTCCAAGATAAGTTAAGGATTTACTTGACCCTTTTATACTTTTCCCAAACTTTCAAGATCAACCCTATTTGTTGTCTCTACCAAAATTGATTTTTCGCCCTTAAACCTGGTTTTCTTGTGTTGGATCCTGAAACAAATTTATAGATCTTGAAATTATCTAAATTTTTATATGTTACATACCCCATAACTTTAACCGATCCGAAAGTTATGACCATTTTACTTTTGATCTGTAGTGTAGTTAGAATCCACCATGGGTCGTGGTTGATAAACACAGCATGTCGCAATTAACATGGGAATGACTTTAAATTTGGCAGACCATGGCGGCTGGTACAACTTGACGTGGTGGAATCTATTGGGGTTGTTTTAGTATTCTTTTGTGCCAGATTTCTTTCATATGAACATGCTCGTATCATGGGGCATAGTCAGAGCATGCTCCTTGATTAAAACTTTATTTTGATAGTCTTTTGAATTCCTTTTTTTCCCTAACGCTTCATATGTTGGCTCAATGATGAGGCATGACTAGCCCCTGTTGAGTCTTTTTCCATTTTTCTTCCTCTTTCTTGGGCTTAGGAGCACGCCCGTATTATGTGACATGACCGAGCGTGCTCCTTGCTCCAATTTCACGTTTCAAAGGATTTATACTCCATTTTTGCTCTGAAAATATGTTCTATCAATGAAAATAAGCAAAGAGCAGTTCTCTGAACTAAAAGAATAAAAGTAATGAAATCTCATTGAAATAGAGTATGTGAATACAAATTATGCTCATGAAATACAACAAGATAAATGATAAACGATGCTTAAAAACAAATATAATCTACACACATCATACACCTCAGACTTAAACATTTACTTGTTCTCAAGCAAAAACCTACAAACTAGATTTATATATGTAAATGACATGTCATAATCTCTAGTGAATCAGTTTAGTGTTCTTATGTAGTTTTACTAATGAGCAAGATAACAAAATTATTTGAGTGTGACCTAAGTAGAAGTTCTCCTACTCAATTCAATGAGTGACTCAACTTTTTCTAGTTTCAACTTTCAATCCTAGTTAAGAAATCATCTAATTATGTTCCTAATCCTTTCGGAAATAGACACTTACCTGCTACAAGCAAGGTTCATCCCCCTCAAAAGTACTTTGCACCATCTACACAAGGTCTCAAAAGATTACTCAGTATCAAGTGAAACATAATAGTTATTTCCCCAGTAACCTAACTCGGTACCAATAGTAGTTGTTGAGACAATAGACCCAAGAATGATCGGGAAGATCATGGTTTTGAAGTGTGTGCTAATAAGTTTAAGATTAGGGTGTTATGTTGTATTTGATATATGTGTGATTAAGTTTGCAGGACTTGAAGAATCACACATGGAGAACATATCCGAGGGACGAGAGCTGAGGGAGGAGGACTTCAAGGGCAAGCCGGGAAGTGGATTTCAAGGGCACACGTGAAGGGTGGCATGGAGGCAAGCCAAGGGAAGGCTTGTGTGTGCATCCGAGGGACGAGAGCCAGAGGAAGATGACTTCAAGGGGCGAGTCAAGGGAGTGAACCTGAAGGCACACGTGCAGGAGAATGTGAAGGATGGCTGTAAGTGAGTGGACAGTCGACTGGCCAGAGGGCAGTCGACTGTCAAAACTCACAGAAGGTTTTCAACCTTCTACCAGTCGACTGGCCCAGGGGCAGTCAACTGGTAACCTCCCAAAAAACTAGCCATTGGCTAGCAATTAATGCTAGGCTAGTCGACTACCCCAGGGGCAGTCGACTGGTGCAGGGCTGGACAGCCTGCGAGGCTGTCATGTTCTCTTATAAAAAGAAGACTTTTTCGCACGTGAACGATATGGTTTTACACTGTAACGAAGTGTTGTTCGTGCATAGAATCTTCAAATATTCCTCTCTCTCTACTCATTACATTCTGTAAAGAGGAAGACAATGCCTTTGTAAAGGTTTCTCCACCTGAAGGAGACTTTTCATAGTGGAGGTGGAGTACTCGTGTGGATCCTTGGATTAGTCACCCATTCAGGTGGATACCAAGTAAAAATCCTCTAAGTTAGCATTGCTTTTTTGCTTTCATATATTTTTGTTTGTATTCCGCTAACAATTTTGTAGAGAAATTCGACAAAGTGCTGTTCACCCCCCCCCTCTAGCAACGCTCTTCGATCTATCAATTGGTATCAGAGCCGGTTCGCTTTGGAAGAACTCACCGTCGACCGGAGTAATGTAAATGGTGTTTCAAGAGTGATACAGCACTGCACGACCACCATTCTTCGACGGAAACGACTTCACGTACTGGAAAGGTAGAATGCAATACTATCTTATGAATGACATTGAAAACTGGATTAGTATTGTAGATGGATTCGATGCACCCGTCGACGAAAGAGGAGAGTCAACACCAATGAGATCATGGTCGAAGGATGTCATGAAGAGGGCGCAGTAAAATGTCAAGGTCATCACCACACTTCAGTGCGGGCTCTCAAAAGAGCAACTCAACAAGGTGGGGTCATTCAAGAGCGCCAAAGAGTTGTGGGATAAACTGGTGGAACTGAATGAAGGGTCCAACGAGTCTAGAAGGGCAAAGAAGGACTTGCTCGTTGCCCAACTCCAATCCCTGTCCATGAAGAGCAACAAAACTGTTAGCTAGCTGCATGGAAGAGTGAAGGAGATCATCAACGAACTCCATGTTATTGGAGAGAAGATTGAAAATCAAGATCTCGTCAGGTACGTCCTACAGTCTTTCCCAAGAACAACTTTGTGGGCATCAATGGTTGATGCCTACAAAGTATCAAGGGATTTGTCTATAGTTAAATTAGATGACTTATTTTGCGAATTTGAATTGCACGAACAAGCTAATGTTTCAGCCAAAGAGAAAGGTATAACTTTTATTGCAGAAAAGGAGAAGAAGAAGAGGAAGGAAAAGAAGAAGGTGGTCTACTCCTCCTCATCCGACTCAGAGGAGTCTAGTGCCTCTATGGATAGCGACCAAGAGGCTTTCATGGTAAGAAAAATGCGTAGGGCCTTCAAAAGTTTTTCTAACAAGTCTTATGCTAGGAAAGGATCCAAAGGCAGGGGTAAGGCAAAGGACATCATCTGCTACAACTGCCACCAAGAGGGACACATGAAGAACGAGTGCCCTCAACTAAAGAGAAGAGATGAAAAGAAGGAGGAGAATAAGAAAGGTAACAAGAAGAGGTCAAAGGGAAAGGAGAAGAGTGCCACCAACCTCAAGGCAACTTGGGATGATCCATTATCCTCGGAGGAAGAAGAGGAGCAAGTGTCTCATTTTGCTCTCATAGCAGTGGACCACTCAGAGTCATCAGATGATGAGGGAAGCTCAAGCAATGATGAAAGCGACTCATCTTCTTCATCATCCGAGTCAGAAGCATCGGTAAGTGAGGTATACAGCTTACCCTCCTCTACCTTAGTTAAAATTATTTCTAGTACCAACATGGATTTCACTAAAGCTAGAAGTAAGATTAAGGACTTGACAGATGAAATTGTCATGCTTAGAGTAGAGTCTACAAAGCTTAAGGAAGACTTGCATGCTTGTTCTCTTACATCACATGATATATGCCTTGAAATTGAAAATAGGGAACTAAGGAAAAAGGTAGAGGACCTCACAAAGGCACTTAGAAAATTTAAAGTGGGCTCTAGCAACTTAGATATGATAATTAACAGTCAAAGAGCCATCTATAACAAGGACGGATTAGGATATAGGCCAAAGACAAAGGAAGTGACGTTTGTCTCACTCATGGGTAGGATTCGTGGCATTTAGGAGACAAGGGACTAAGGGAAATATCAAGAGGGCGTGGGTACCTAAAAAATTTTTAAATAATGATTGTGTATCAAAAATCTAGTTATCAAAAGAGTATGTTTTTCATGTTGTATATGTGAAGGTGAAGGAGACCTCAACCATGTGGATAGTAGATAGTGGGTGCTCAAGACATATGACTGGAGATGTGAGCAAGTTCACTACTATTAACTACCTAAGAGAAGGGACGGTCTCCTTTGGAAATAGTGGAAAACTGAAAATAATTGGTAGGGGCACCATTGAGGTATCTTCTACAATTTCTATCCATAAGGTATAATTAAAGACATGAAATTTAATTTACTTAGTGTAAGCCAGTTATGTGATGCAGGCTATAGGGTTGAATTCCATGCTAGGAAGTGCCTAATAAAACAAAATGAATCCAATAATGTCAAACTAGAAGGGTATAGAGAGGTTAACTTGTATTATCTTGATCTTGCTTATGCTACTAACAATTTGCCTAAGTGTCTCATGTCTAAAGAAGAAGAAGGATGGTTGTGGCACCGGAGACTTGGGCACGTGAACATGAGAAGCATTGCAAGAGTGGCCAAGGAGGAGTTGGTGAAGGGGCTACCCATGATCAAGTATGAGAAGACCAAATTGTGTGATGCATGCCAAAAGGGTAAGCAATCAAAATCATCACACAAAGGTAAAACCCTAACCACTACTATTTTACCATTAGAGCTTTTACACATTGACTTGTTTGATTGCCATAGTACTCCCTCACTAGTAGGGAGTAAATATTGTTTAGTTATTGTAGATGATTTTTTCTAGGTTTACATGGGTGTTCTTTATGAAACATAAGGACGATACCTTAGAAATTTTTATAGGGTTCAGTAAAAGGGTAGAAAATGAAAAACACCTCAAAATTAACTGACTTAGGAGTGACCACGGTGGGGAATTTCAAAACTCAAGTTTCTCACAATTTTATGTAGAAAATGAGTATAAGCATGAATTTTCATGCCCAATGACTCCTCAACAAAATGGAGTAGTTGAGAGGAGAAATAGAGTCCTATAAGAAGCTACTAGGACTATGTTTAATGCATACACTCTTTCTAGCTATTTTTGGGCCAAAGCGGTTAATGTCGCTTGTTACATTCAAAATCGGGTTTTGGTACATAGGTTCCTAGGCAAAACACCCTTTGAGTTGTGGAATGGGAGAACTCCACAAGTTCACTACATTAGGGTCTTTGGATGTAAGGTCTATATTCTAAATACCAAAGATGACCTAAGGAAGTTTGAGTCAAAAGCCAATGAAGGAATTCTAGTTGGTTATTCATCCACTAGTAGGGGTTATAGAGTTTACAGCAAAAGGACAAAGGTGATTGAGGAGTCCTCCAATGTTGACTTTGATGAATCGACAAACACTTACCCTAGGAAAGCCTCAATTGATAAGGATATAGAGGAATGTCAACCCCTTGCCCAAAGAATCCAAGACCTACATTTGGAGAGCAATGATCAAGGGGGAGTAAGTGTTGGTGCAGGAAGCACCATATCAAACCTTGTTTTGATATTGACAAAGGATTCAAAGTTTAAGTATTGTTTGTTATCTAATGTGCTCATTAAGTGTGCAGGAAACAAAGTCCTAGCGAAGGGCTGCTAGGCATCTGGCTAAGGACTGCCAGGAAACAAAGTCCTAGCGAAGGGCTGCTAGGCACCTGGCAAAGGACTGCCAGGAAACAAAGTCCTAGCGAAGGGTTGTTAGGCACCTAGCAAAGGACTGCCAGGAAACAAAGTCCTAGCGAAGGGATGCTAGGCACCTGGCGAAGGACTGCCAGGAAACAAAGACCTAGCGAAGGACTACTAGGCACCTGGCGAAGGGCTGCTGGGAATCTAAGACCTGGCGAAGGACTGCTAGGCACCTGGCAAAGGACTGCTTGGTACCAAAGACCTAGCGAAGGGCTGCTAGGCACCCGGCGAAGGACTGCTGGGCAAAAGTCCAACCGGAGGAGCCGGTTGGCAACAAGTAAATTCTCCTGAGAAGAGTAGGTGAGGACGCATTCCCCGTCGAGGGAATAGTAGGCGTCGGTTCGACCTAGGGCTCCATTTTGGAGACCCAAAGTCAGAACCAAGACAGCTACGGCTGTAAAATTCACTAACATGCTTGCGTTGTTTTGTTTGGTACTAACCCTGGATGCATGACCGAAGGAACGAGTTTCTGCAGCTTAGAACGCCCCAAAGGAGAGGGGCAGCAGCTGGGTTGGTCGCCCGGGAGGTCCTGGGCGCCCTAAGTCAAAGCCAAACAAGAGTTAGCAAGAAAACGCTTCGGAAGCTCACTGCTCCCGGGCGCCCCCATGCTCCCGGGCACCCCCGTGCTCCCGGGCGCCCCGGATGCCTCGGGCGCCCTGGGTCCAAGCTAACGAAGCGGATAGAGTTCAAGCCAACGAAAAGCAAGTGGACCGAGTCAACCCGGGCGCCCTCGTCAAAACTCAGCCAGATCCTGGAGGGATAATGGCTGACCGAGAGTTTGCCGGATCAAGTGACACTTGGAGGGCGCCCCCAACGTCCCGGGCGCCCCCAGGCTCGCTATATAAGGAGCTCGACCCCCAAGGCTTCTCAACACATTCTTCCAACGCTAATACGCTCTTCGACTCAAGCGCTCTGCTCCGGAAACCTCCCATCTCGAGATACAAGCGATGACGACGACCCTCTGCTCCGAAGTACAATCCACACCGGGCGTCGGTAACGAAGAGTGTTAAGTTTCAGTTTACTGTACTACAACTGTGATATTCTGCTGTAAATATTTTGCGCACATATAGAATTGCCCGCAGTTAACGGTCAACGACCGTGGGCCTTGGAGTAGGAGCCGACCGCGACTCCGAACCAAGTAAATCCTTGTGTTCACGTTTGATTTTGTGTTTTTAATTTCCGCTGCCTATTCTCTTTGTTTTATCTGAAACGGTTTACGATATTCACCCCCCCCCTCTCTATCGTATTCTCTCGATCCAACAAGTGGTATTAGAGCAGGGTAGCTCAAATTTGGTGCAACCACCAATTTGGGAGGTTTTCGTATTTACGAAATTTTTAATCTTATTTCTTTTCTTTCTCGTTAATCGAGT
Source organism: Boesenbergia rotunda (assembly GCA_024364735.1). Taxonomy (NCBI): domain Eukaryota; kingdom Viridiplantae; phylum Streptophyta; class Magnoliopsida; order Zingiberales; family Zingiberaceae; genus Boesenbergia; species Boesenbergia rotunda. The sequence goes on from JAGFNQ010010205.1 coordinate 22,181, forward strand.
TTGGTGCAACACCACTCGATCTTTTTTGCTTTTTATTTTCAAATTAATAATATCTGTGGGTGGATTTAAAATATTCTTACGCCTTTTTCAATTTTGAATTTTCATTTTTTACCATAAGTCAGAATTGATAAAACGATCAATTTTTGAAAATTTATCATATTTTTTTTATTATTTTAATATTTTTTTCGAAATTCATGCTAGAAAATTTCTTTCAACATTGAATTCTTACTTTTTCATCATTAATCAAAATTGATAAAATCAACATTTTCAAAAATTTATCATAACCTTTTTTATTATTATTTTACCTCGAAATTCGTGCAATATTTTTTGTTGGGCTATATTTTTTTCTCTCTTGCATTACTAATCCAAGACCAAGTCTTGGTACATTTCTGTTATTTCTCTTGTGTGCAAGGTATAAACTAAATGGCCAACCAAGAGTGGAACAGTGCCCGTCCACCGCTATTCTTCGGCGAGAACTTCAATTTTTGGAGAAGTCAAATGGAGTCCCTTCTGAAAGCCCACATGGACCTATGGCTGATCATCCAAACGGGTTTCTCTTTTCCCATAGAAGATGAGTTATCAATCGAGTGGGATAAATTGGATGAACGGACTCTCAACCAAATCGAGACCGATGCAAGGGCAACTGCAATTCTACAATGTGGCCTAACCAAGGAGCAACTCGAGCTAGTAGGTCCATGCAGATGTGCTAGAGAAATCTGGGAAAAATTGATTAACCTTCATCAAGAGATCTCAGATGAAGAAGAAGATCAGGTAAGTTATCTTGCCCTTTCGGTCCAAGCACAAACAGCCGAGTCAGAGTCTGAACCCGAATCCAAAGTCGAACCAGAATTAGACGATGAATTGACTGAGACGGTAACCGATTTCGAATTCTTTTCAAAATTAGAATTAAATAATCAAACAGATACTGTAATGGTCGAGGAAGGTGTAATTCTATTGCAGGGAAAACTCCTAAAGAACCACCAAAGAAGGAGCTTCAACCAGTACCCGAGTCCGACTCAGACACAGAATCAGAAGATGAGCCTAGATCCGAGGCGGCAAGAATCAAGGGGGAGATTCCCAATAAGGAATCAAAAGGTAAATTTGTAAATTCAAATTTGAAAAATCATGTAATCTGTTACATATGCAGGGAGAGAGGGCACTACAAAACTAGGTGTCCTACTCGTAAGATACGAACGACACCACCAACGGCGACAAAGGAACCAGTTCCAAAAGCACGAAGGGACAAAAGTCGCATCCAATGCTTCAAGTGCCAGGAGTTCGGGCATTTCAAAGGTGAATGCACAGATAAAAGAGCTACCAAGAATGTCGAACAAACAATCGACAAAGGTAAATTTACAGTATTTGAAAGTCCGATATTTACCTTGAATAATGTGATTGATTCATGTAAATTAATTGAGGCAAATTTCACAAAATTGAAACAAGAAAATGAAACCCCAAAAACATTAAGTCAATATGTTAGAAAATTTAATTCATAGTCTTGCTGATTTCGAAAGTCCGGAGTATTACTCCAATTGTGACCTTACTTAGATAATTGTTTGCTTTAATTGTGTGTTTCTTTTTATTTTTTTATTTTTTGTTTTTTTTCTTAGAATTAGGATTGACTAGTTTAAGGACTAAAGAGTTACTTAAAACTTGAAAACCAAGTATTGGGAGGAGGTGAGATAATAGTACGTTAGGGAAGCCCTTCTAATAAGGTCAAGTATACACTACTTGGTCTATTTAGTCTGGTGTAACTAGCCGAAGCTACCGATCCAAGACCCAAACTAGTTAGACCAAAATCTTTAAAGGAGTGACTTGAAGATGAATTTTCTATAAAAGGCTTTGTCAAGGAAAGGGTTGGTGATCCAATAAGGCTACGGCCAAAGAAGGTCTAGTGCCTCGCTAAGACCTGGAAACCAATTATAGAAAATCAAATTCACTTTACTATTGTCAGATTTGAATCTAACATAAATCTTAAGTAAATCTTAGATTCAACACTAATTCGAAGATAAAAATAAAGCATCTCACAAAACAGATAAGGTAACCTGTTTTGTCGTGTAGAACTGGGTGAGATGTCTAGGACCTAATTATATAGTTCAATATTTTTTCAAAATCAACTCAATTTTTTTAAAAAAAAATTAATTCTAAATTAACTCTATATGTTTTCCACTCAACATTTTTCAAAAATTAAATTTCATTTGTTTTTAAAATTAACTCATCAAACTAAGTTTTGATTGAATTAATACTAAGATCTAGGACATGATTGGGTCAATTATTGGTAAAACCAAGTCAACCTAGTCAAACCTAGTCAATACGGAAGACCATTCAAGCAGTTAGACAAAGTCAAATGAGTCGGATACAAGGGGAGTTATTTTTTAAATATTTTTCAAAAAATTTAGATTTTTTAAAAACTTTATGCTTTAAAACTTATTATCATCTCAATATAAGGTTTTTAAAATTTGGCTCAAAAACCTTGGTATATTACTATCTCTTTGAAGAATTATTATCATTCCAAATTGTGTTTTCAAAAAAAATAAATTATCTCCTTATCAGACTCAGAAGGTTGTTCAAAATTGTTTTTTTTATAAACCCTAAAGACACAAAGGAGGTCCACTTAATGATCTACAAGGACACCTAGGATGAGTAAAATTTAGAGGGAATCTAAACCAAAAGAAATTATTTCCAACAAGTATTTTCTTTGGCAATTATCTTTGAAATTATTAAATAATTCTTTGATCTGAACTGAACCCTAAGAACTCAGAGGAATAATACTTGTTGTCAACAAGCTTCCAAGGACTGTGTCAAGTTTAGGGGGAGGTCAAATTAAAAGAGTTATTAATACACTATATTCTCAAAATTGTGTCGAAAACATAAGTAATTTGTCTTACAAAATATTATTATTTTAAAATATTTTTTTGGCTTATAAAATTATTTTTGAAATAATATTTGCTTGAGTTTTGAGAATTTCCAGGACACTTAGGAAAATGACCTTGTAGTTAACAAGGGTTCCTAGGATTGTGTCAGATTGGAAAAGAAACCTAGTTAAGTAAAATATTATGGTTTCAAAATGCATAACATTTTTTTTCAAAAAGTACTTATATCTTCAAAAATGCATAATATCTTTCAAAATACTTCTATTTTTTAAAATATAATATTTTCAAAAGTACTAATATTTTTCAAGGCAATAGTGTTCTAAGTTAGTGAATTTTCTAAAAGACTTGCCTACAAATATAATTTTTTTAAATACCTTTCAAAGTGGAATTTTGCAATTTAAAGCTTTTTGTTATGCTTTCAAGAATTATGCTAAGTATTTTTATATTTTCAAAACTCTTAAGCTCTGATACACAAATTTTAAAATTTCTTTCAAAATATATTTTTCAAAAGTTCTTTATTGATATATAGCCAAGGGGGAGAGTTGAAAAAGTGAAATTAAATTCTTTCTTAAACTTTTTCCCCTTTTCAATGAAAGTTTATCTTAGAAATGGTCTAAAACATAAGGAGAAGAGTTTCACATTAAGGGGGAGAGAAAGAAAGAGAAAAAGGAATTTTTTTCAAAAGTAAAGCAAAAGTTTCTAAGTGTATCTAAGTATTTCAAATTTTTTTTAAGTGAAATTTTCCTTAGTAAACAAGATTTGTCTAAGCAAAACAAGATTTCACCCCCCCCCTCTATCGTATTTTCTCGATCCAACAGTAAGGAGTACCCTAGAGGATGAGGAACAAGTAGTCAATGAACCCACAACCTCTAGGCCCTTGAGACATCACCAAGATCACCCTATTGACCAAATAGTGGGTGATGTCACTCAAGGAGTAAGGACTAGGTCCTATTTTAGATACTAAACTAGTCAAATTACCTTAATCTCTCAATTAGAACCTAAGTCTATTGATGAAGCATTGGGATATGTAGATTGATTTTTAGCCATGCAAGAAGAGCTAAATCAATTTGAGAGAAGTAAGGTTTGGGAATTGGTTCCTAGACCAAATGATTGCACCATTGTAACCACAAGATGGGTCATTAGGAACAAACTAGATGACCAAGGCAAAATCACTAGGAACAAGGCTAGATTGGTAGCTAGGGGGTTTAACCAAGTTGAGGGATTGGATTATGATGAGACTTATGCCCCCGTAGCTAAATTAGAGTTCATTAGAATTCTACTAGCCTATGTCGCTCACATGGGTTTCACACTTCACCAAATGGATGTGAAGTCGGCATTCCTTAATGGGATCATTAAGAAAGAGGTCTATGTAGAACAATCCCCCGGGTTTGAGGACCCTAACTATCCAAGACATGTTTACAAATTGAGAAATGGATTGAAACATGCTCTCCGGGCTTGGTATGAAAGGCTTTCTTCATTTCTAGTGTCTAAGGGGTTTAGGAGAGGAACAATTGACCCTACTTTGTTCCTAAAATCTAAGGATAAGGACATATTTGTTGCCCAAGTATATGTAGATGATATCATTTTTGGGTCAACAAATAATGACTTCCTATAAAAATTCATAAAATGTATGGAAGATGAATTTGAGATGAGTCTTGTAGGAGAGCTAACTTTCTTTTTAGGACTTCAAGTTAAGCAAACTAATGAATGGACACATGTATTTCAAACTAAGTATGCTAAGGAAATGCTAAAGAAATTTGGCCTAGAAAATGCTAAGGTAGCATCTACCCCCATAGGAACAAATGTGAAAATGGATAGTGATCTTGAAGGAAAAATGATAGACTCTAAGCAATATAGGAGCATGATTGGTAGCCTACTATACCTAACCGCTAGTAGACCCGATATACTTTTTGCGGTAGGTATGTGTGCAAGGTACCAATCTTGTGCCAAAGAGTCCCATTTAGTGGTAGTGAAGAGGATCCTAAGGTATGTTAAAGATACCCTCAATGTCGGGCTTTGGTATCCTAGAACCCCTAATGTTGATCTTATTGGATACACCGACTCGGACTATGCGGGATGTAAGCTAGATAGGAAGAGTACTAGTGGAGGGTGTCAATTCCTTGGGTCTTCCTTAGTTAGTTGGAGTAGTAGGAAACAACCATGCGTTGCCCTATCAACAACGGAGGCGGAGTATGTGGTAATGGGTGGTTGTGCTTCCCAACTACTTTGGATCATGCATACCCTAAAAGATTATGAAGTACATTATTCCAAGGTCAAAGTCTTGTGTAATAATGTAAGTACAATCAATTTGACCAAAAATCCGGTTCACCACTCTAGAACAAAACACATTGAAGTAAAGCATCACTTCATTAGGGACCATGTAGCAAGGGGAGACATAGAATTACACTATGTTGAATCCAAGTCAAACCTTGTCGACATTTTTCCAAGCCTCTTCCCGAATCGGAGTTTACATCTTTAAGAAGAGGCATTAGAATGTGTTTTGTAGAAGTATAGGATGAACCTTGGGGTAAGAGATTGGGAAAGGTGTGCTTGATCCATTAGGGTAATACATTTGGTTCACTTGTGCTTGTGGCATAGTGTTGAATCATTAAAAGTATCAAAATATGAAAAATAGACCAATTATGGGGAAGGCAAGTGTTTAATCAATGGACACTTTGCCCAAAGATCATAGTTGGACATTTTAAACCTTTGAAAACCATTTTATATTTTATATACTTTGTCATACTTTTCAGAGAAATATGATTGCAAAGTTAAGTTGTGATTTTGATACAAAACTTAGTGGTTTTCAAGGATTTTGAGAATTTATCAAAATCAAGCATGTTTGAAATTTTATATGGACTGATATTTTTCCTTGATAAAGTATATCATTTCAAACATGTCTGCAAATTTTTAAAATTTTTGAAATTTTCTGGATTTTTCTGGACGTTTCTGAAATTCGGCTCAGAAGCTGAAATTTGGCACTAACAAAGTATCAGTCGACTGCCCAGAGGGCAGTCGACTGGCACGCCTGATTTCAGCTTCTGTGATATTTTTCAGAAATCCAAGTTTCTATCTTTTGATGCCATGGGTTTGGGTTGCTTGAGGCAATTGTTTTGATGGCGTCAAAGGGGGAGAATGGATGGTTTAAGTTAGATTTTTGACTTAAAATGGGTTGTTTAAGTTAGTTGTTTAACTTAAATTTTGGATGATTAAAAATGGATGAAAACATGGGTTAAGAGGGAGGTTATCTCTTAGGTTTTGATATATCTTATATTTTTTAATTAATGTTGCTTAGTGTTAAGTAGGGCTTGAAACTTAACTTGGATCATGAGTAGAATTGAAAGTGGGAGAAGACATGGATTAAGGGGGAGACTACCTCTTAAGTTTTTGATATGTCTTATGCTTTTCAATTGCTATCGTTATTTACCATTGTTGAACTGGTATTTTAACCCTAAACTTAAACATATTGCCACACATCAAAAAGGGGGAGATTGTTGAGGCAATCGACCCAAGAATGATCTGGAAGATCATGGTTTTGATGTGTGTGCTAATAAGTTTAAGGTTAGGGTGTTATGTTGTATTTGATATATGTGTGATTGAGTTTGCAGGATTTGGAGAATCACACATGGAGAACATATCCGAGGGACGAGAGACGAGGGCGGAGGACTCCAAGGGCAAGCCGGAAAGTGGACTTCAAGGGCACACGTGAAGGGTGGCATGGAGGCAAGCTAAGGGAAGGCTTGTATGCACATCCGAGGGACGAGAGCCAGAGGAAGATGACTTCAAGGGGCGAGCCAAGGGAGTGAACCTGAAGGTACACGTGAAGGAGAATGTGAAGGATGGCTGTAAGTGAGTGGGCAGTCGACTGGCCAGAGGGCAGTCGACTGCCAAAACTCATAGAAGGTTTTCAACCTTCTACCAGTCGACTGGCCCAGGGGCAGTCGACTGGTAATCCCCCCCCCCCAAAAAAACTAGCCGTTGGCTAGCAATTAATGCTAGGCCAGTCGACTGCCCCAGGGGCAGTCGACTGGTGCGGAGGTGTACAGCCTGCGAGGCTGTCCTATTTTCTTATAAAAAGAAGACTTTTCCGCACGTGAACGGTACGGTTTTACACTGTAACGAAGTGTTGTTCGTGCATAGAGTCTTCAGATCTTCCTCTCTCTCTCTACTCATTACATTCTGTAAAGAGGAAGACAACGCCTTTGTAAAGGTTTCTCCACCTGAAGGAGACTTTTCATAGTGGAGGTGGAGTACTCGCTGGATCCTTGGATTACTCACCCATTCGGGTGGATACCAAGTAAAAATCCTCTGAGTTAGCATTGCTTTTTGCTTTCATATATTTTTGTTTGTATTCCGCTAACAATTTTGTAGAGAAATTCGACAAAGTGTTATTCACCCCCCCCTCTAGCAATGCTCTTTGATCTATCAGTAGCCCGACCTGAGCGTAAAGCTCCTCCACCATCCCTTTGACACATGGAGCCATACCTAAATCACCAGTATGTAGTAGCCCGAATGGAAGAGGAAACAGTGCAAACGGTAGAAGTATTCCCAACCTCAACTATCGAATCAAGCTGACCACTCCCCAAGAAGTTGGGTCACTTGTATGCCTACCACCAAACGCACGAGAATTTCACCCATGAATGCCAACGGTTACATGATCCAAGATTGTCTTCAACACCCTCTTGAGATCTCCAGCTAAGTACTCTCGGAATAACAACTTGAATTGTCAAACAAGTAGCCGAAGGGACCACCAACCAAAAACTCCCAAGAGCCGACCCGACGTCATCAAGAGACCCATCACGAGGTCGTCAAGAGACCCATCCCTATTGGTACACGTAGAGAACTAGAAGAAGGAGAGGGTGAATAACTTCAATCGCTTCTTTGATGATTTGTAGCGGAAAACTTGAAGCAATGCTAACACATTCTCTTTACTCGGTATCCACCTCATTGAGATGACTAATCTAAGGGTTCACTCTACTTACACTCACAACTCCACCATTAATGATCTCTTTCCTGGAAGCAGAGAAGCCTCGTACACCACAACACAACAATATGACAAAAAGAGAAGAAACAAATACAAATGGAAATCGAAAATGATTACAATACTTGAATCTTCTTAGCTTGCTTTCTTCTTGATTTGATTAGCCTCTTGATGCTTTGAATTGCAATAGCACTTTGCTCCAAGACCTCACAAGAACTGGCATGAATGATGTTTATGAGAGTTGATTTCAAACCTTCACCAAAACCCTTTTCTAGGGTTACTTTGACGCCCCTAATTGATTAGGCTTACCCCTTATCGATTACCATGTCATCAATTAAATGTTTAACCTATAGAACGACTCTGTTTTGAATGCTAATCGATTGGCGAGCCATCCCAAATTGATTAGGTAGCTTCTAATCGATTGTTCTAATCGATTCAAAAGTTTTATGTTCTTGATAGAAAGGTTCCTAATAGATTAGCTAATCAATTCCCAACCTTTGCAACAAATGCCCTAATTGATTAGCCTAATCGATTAGGGAAGGCTTAATTGATTAAGCCAATTGATTCCAAGCCCTTTTGTTCACACAAGAATGCTTTCTAATCAATTAAGATACCTTCCTAATTGATTACTCCTAATTGATTAGCTTATACGTAATTGATTAGCCTCATCAATTACACACTTTATTGTGCTCTCGCGAAAAAACATCATAATTGATTAGGAAATATTCCTAATCGATTCAGACTACTGCTCTTCTCAAGAATCCAACCCTAATCGATCGATTGGCTAATAGATTTCGATCCTTTCTATGTTCTTGCAAAAAAATCTCCTAATCGACTACCTCAACCGAGTAGTTTAGGGCTAATCGAAGCACCAATAGCTTAACCCTAAATTGCTTAATCCAAGTCTAAAGTTCTCTTTCCCAACATTCGATTAACCGTGACCTGTTAGGACTTTTTGTTGCTTAGCATCTGGTCAACTTTGATCTGCCAAGGCTTCCCCACCAAGTATCCGATCAACCATTGACTCACTTAGATTTTCCTTTGCCAACGTGTGATCTTTCATGACACATTTGGACTTTCCTTTACCTAATCGCAGTTAGGATTAGTTACTTAGTAGATTTTCACTTTGCCTAACCTCAGTTATGGTTTTCCTTTGCCAACGTGCAATCCTTATTGATCCACATGGACTTCCCTTGCCTAACCTCGATTAGGATTAGTCACTTGGTAGACTTCCATCTTGCTTAACCTCAGTTAGTACTTTTCTTTTGCCAACATACAATCCTCCTTGATCCACTTCGACTTCCCTTTCCTAACCTCAGTTAGAACTAGCCATTCAATAGACTTCCACCCTGTCTAACCTCAGTTAAGGTTTTCCTTCGCCAACATGAGATCTCCTTGATCCACTTGGACTTTCCTTGCCTAATCTCGAGTTAGGACTTCCCTGGTCTAGTATTCAGTCCTTCATGACCTACTTGACTTCTTTCCACATGTTGTCAAATATTCAATCAACCTTGACCTATTTGATCTCTTCTAATATATTGAATAAACATTAAAACTGAAGCTCGAGCTAACCTAAGCTTAATTAAACTGGTCAACCTTGACCCAAAAAAGATTGCACCAATAATCTTTCTCTTTTTGATGTTTGACAATATGCTTAAGTTAAGCTAATCCATATTAGCCCAACTTTCATCTTAATCTCATGCCAAAGGATAAATGAAGGTTTCCAAACTTTAATCTACATTTTTTGCCCCTTTGACACATATCAAAAATTCTTTCCAAGAGTCTATTCTTTTAAGACAACCCAATAACAGTGTCATATATTTCATTGTATCTTATGCTCAACATTAAGCATATATCCATATAAAAAAATCATGCTTTTAAGGAAGTCCTCCCTCTCAAAATATGTTCTAAATTCTATCATTGCACCAATAATAATTTGGAGTTCCTAAACCTTTAGAAAATCTCAAAATTAAAGTCATGAGGTTAAACGATTCAATCTTGAACATAAACCTCCATCTTAACTCCAAACTAGTCCCTTTCAACCATGCCTTACCTATTTTCATCTAGAAAATTATCCTAAATACTCACAAAAGCAATACATATGGTTTGGAATAGTTAAATGACATAAACTTGACATAATAGACTAAAATCTGACTATTTTAGCCAAATATTAGCACTGCTAATCGATTGATTTCAGCTACCAATTGATTACAACCTATCCAAATTGATTAGCACCCAATGCTAGTCAATTTAGGCTAGTGCTAATCAATTAGCATTGGGAGTTAATCGATTACACTTTGTTCTAATCGATTGGTCATCTTTGCCAATCGATTAGAGTTTTTAATTTCTGAAAAGAATTGTAGACTCAATTTCAAAAACTCATAAATAATTCTATAATATTCGAAAAATCATGAAATTTTACATAGACATTATTTATGTATATTATCATGGGAAAATAGTTTTCTATGAAAATACCTTTCATTTTCAAAAAATAACAAAAAATTAAAAATCATTAAAAATTTTAATATTTCACTCTATTTTGTATCTAACTAATCAATAGTGATTTCTATCACAAGATAGACTTCACCAAGATTTTTCAAAAATAATTTTCAACCATGTTCTTTTAGCTAAATGTATATGGCTTGTACATTAGCTTTCCCAATAATTAGGATCTATATAATCACTTGTTTTGATAAAACTAAAACTTAAATAGACTCAGTAAGTCAACATCTTAAATTTTATTCATTAAGCTAACATTTCACATGAATCTAATGTTTCTTAATAAACATACAAGTCATCCTTATGATTTTTGTGAGATGTAAATTAGGTTTTCCCCTAAATTAAGGAATCATGCATCTTTATCTAGATATTTAAATTTTGATCATCTAACTCAGGATCTCAATTGATGTTATTGTCCTTAATTTCATGGAATTTAAAGTAATGCATGATAAATGACTATAGCATACATCAAATGTGTATTTTTCAAAAGAAAAACTATCATAACTAAATAATGTAGGTATGTCATGACATATGAGATGTTCATAATGAAATATGAATATTAAAATATGATGTTATGACATATGATAAGATACACGATTATGGTCATTTTAGCATAAAGAAAATACCTAGATTTTCTATTTAAATATCACTTAACTAATTGCTAGGTCAAAAAATGATTATAATTTACCATCATTTCCTTAGAAAAAGTCAAAAACCCAACTTGACATTTTCTTCGAATTTTATCTTAGTTGTGCCAACTTGATTAAGCTCAATTCTTTAATGATTTTTATTGACACATTTTTACTCTTCAAGTGTAAAAATCAACTCTTCATTTTAAAGGTGTCACAATACTTTGAAAATGTCCTAACATGTCAACTTCATTATGGTTGGGTTAACTACCCTTCCAATTAAAGTTGACATACTCTAAACTCATCTAAGGTATAGAGAATACACTCTTACAAACTCAAAATCTATTGGTGCTCCTTGGGTGTTCTAGGTACTCATTAGGGATAACTTTCCATAGTACCTTCCTAATGATTTTCTTATGCTTTATAGAAGCCTTAGTCATAATAGTATCCTTAAGGTCAACCATAGGGATAGCCTCCCTTGTAACCTTGACTTGACTTCTAGATCTACAATTAGTTCTATAGTCATATGAAACTCTATCATACAAGGACACCTTGTCCTTTGACTTGGATTTGTTCCCCAAACCCTTATTATCCATAGATGACCCTTATTTTCCTAAACCTAGGTTTTATTTCTTAGGCCCTTTGACACTATTTGTTAATTTTCTGGGGTCCTTTCCAATTTATCAAGTCTTGAACTTAAGAATTAATTCTCTATCCTTAATTCCTCAACCTTAAATGTTTCCTTTTTCCCCTGGATATTTTTCTTTTTAGGCTTAGATTTGTAGGTCTATCATTAAATGCCCTAAATTTTTCCTAATTTTAGGTGTGGTAGTCCTAGAATGAAATAATTTATAGTTTTCCCGAGGGCTTTCATGCTTTCCATTTTCATGATAAATAACACTAAAATGATGAAATTTAAATCTAGCATGCTCTTAATCATGATATAAAGAAGTATCATTAACTAATGGTACCTTAGTCTTGTTCTTGGAAGCTCCCCATTGACTTGAGCTTCCTTTCTTGATTTTTCTTTGCTGCTTTTCCCTTGGGCATTGATTTTGATAGTGCCCCTTTTAATTGCATAGAAAGCATATTATATGCTCCTTACCTTTATGCACCAAGATTCTGATCTCATTTGATTTTTCTTTAACCTTAGATGCCACTGAAACTTTCTTCTTGGCGAATTTTGGACACTTATTTTTGTAGTGTCCTCTTTCTCTACACTCAAAACAAATTATATGTTTTTTATCTTTTTAAATTGAATTTGTTATACCTTCATGGGTTGAGCTCGTAGTGCAAGTAATTTCTTCTTTCGTATTGACTTTGGATGTGATGTTTTTTCTTGTTCCGATGTCAATAGTCTATGCTCCCCCTCAATCCTTGAGGTGGATGCCACTTGAATTTCTTCTTGGGATGTTGAACACCTTTCAACCTCTTAGTTCTCATGCTCTTGATCCAAAGAGTCTCACTTTTTAAATTCATTTTCATTTGGTGTTGAGGTTTGAGCTTCATGAAACTTGGCTAACTTGCTCCATAGCTCCTTAACATCTTGATATTCTCCTATCTTGTACAAAAGATTGTTAGGAAATAAATTAAGCAAACTTTTAGTTACTTTATCATTAGTCTTGGATATCTTGACTTGCTCGTCTGTTCACTTCTTCTTCTTGAGAAACTTTTTGTTGCCATCCATTGGAGTTTGAAATCCTTCTATTAGAGTAAATCATTACTCTATCTCCATCATGAAATAATTTTCAATCATTGACCAAAGATCGAAGCTTCCAATTCTGAAGGGTGGATGTGCTTAGATGTCATACCCGAAGTTCATTTTTAAAGTTGAGCTCCATTGATGACTAGTCCTTTAACTTGTTGAAATTAGAGCTTCTTCACCTTCTTCTTCCTCTAGCTCATTGCTCTCTCCAGCGATTAGTGCAAATAAAAGTGGTCTCACTCTGATACCACTTGTTGGAACACATAGAAAGCTAAGGGGGCGAATAGTTTCAATCTCTTCTTTGATGATTTACAGTGGAAAACTTGAAGCAATGCTAACACCCTGTTTTTACTTAATATTCACCTCCTTGAGGTGACTAATCCAAGAGTCCACTCTCATCACACTTATAGCTCCATTATGAATAATCTCCTTCCTATAGACGAAGAAGCCTCATACACTCACAACACAATTATACAACAAGAAGAGAAGAAGCAAATATAAATGGAAATTGAAATAGATTACAATACTTGTATCTTAGTTAGCTTGCTTTTTCTTGATTTGATCAACCTCTTGATGCTTGAAAATACAATAGCACATTACTCCAAGACCTCACAAGAACTGGCATGAATGGTGTTTGCGAGCGCTACTTTCAAACCTTCGCCAAACTTTGCTAGGGTTACCTCAACTCCCCTAATTGATTAAGATTACCCCTAATCAATTATCACATCATCAATTGAAGGTTTAACCCACAAAATGACTCTTTTTAATCCTAATTGATAAGTTAGTCATCTCCATTGACTCAGACAAATTAGTCTTCAATTGTCCTTGTAAGAGGAACCCCGGTGAAGGACTCAAACCAATGTCTTCACAATGGTAGATGCCCCCTCCTCCCATAATGTCATTCTGGGTTGATCTGCCTTGAGCTCGTTTCAAACTGTGGTATTTACCTATCATCACAAGATCAAATTCCTGGTAGACAACCAAGTAGGTGAGGTCAGAGGAGACCAAACCAATGCTAGAAAGTGCTACGTGGAGGTGATGCATTCTAATTTACGCAAAACTTAGACAACCCGAGGGGTTGAGGTCCAAACTGTTCAAAACATACCTCTCACTCTATCGGATGAGAGGCAAGAAGAAGTACCAATAGTATAAACAGCCAAACCAAACCACTCGGATTACAATCAATCTCTCCCCTAAGCTAAAGCAAAAGGTAGTTTCCTACCTCTCTCCCAACTAGGCCATCTTCGTCTAGTTGGCCAAGGAGTTCATTGGCATATCCCTTACAGTACTGGAGCACTAACTCAATTCCAAACTAGAAGCTCGGTCGAACCAACAAAAGGAATGACACTTCAGCCCTGAGCAAGAAAAGGTAATCAGAACTGAGATTACCAAGTTAATAGAAGTCGGTCACATTCAAGAAGTCCAATTTCCAACATGGTTGGCAAATGCAATACTGGTGCCCAAGCTAGGAGGCAAGTGATGGGGTCTGCATGGACTTTGAGGATCTTAATAATGCTTGCCCGAAGGACTGTTACTCTCTCTCCTGAATTAACCAACTAGTGGGCTCGTCCTTGGGTCGTGAGCTCATATGCATGATGGATGCATATCAAGGCTACAATCAGATCCCCTTGCTATAGAAGACTAAACAACGGTTAGCTTCATCACCTCAGGAATAACCTTTTGTTGCACGGTTATATCTTTCGGACTAGAAAATGCAAGTGTAACATATCAACAGTTGATGAACTGAGTCTTCAAACACCAAGTTAGAAGGAACATGGAGGTCTATGTGAATGACTTCCTGATCAAGACCACCCAAGCTAAAAACTTGATCAAAAATATTGGAAAAACCTATTGCACGTTGAGGAGGTATGACCTAAAGTTGAATCTGAATAAGTGTTTATTCATGGTCAAGATTGAGCCTTTTTTTTAATATATTATGATCGACTCGAGAATCAAGACCAACCCAAAGAAGATTTAAGCATAATAGAACATATCATCTCCATGAACGCTCCAAGATGTGCAAAGGATAGTCAACAGAGTCACAATACTCTCCTGATTCATCTCAAGGTGCTTTAGAAGTCGACTCGATTTGCATGGGATGAGAAGTGAAGGGATGACAATGGGATGGGGTGGGGTCATGTTTGCCATCCTCATCCCCACCCCTAATTATATCTCAACTCCTATACCCGTCCCATCCCCGATCTTACCTAATCGTAGAATTACCATCCTTGACCTCGCGGGGATTAAATCCCATACCGATCTTCATCCCCATTTCAAATTAATTTGCTCTTAAAATTTAACCTCAAATATTATGAAAAGTTATGCATGGTGTATTATGTAGATGCAATCATGCCCTAAATAAGAAGTTTCGATGATTGACAATTGTTTAAGTTTAAGCTAATACATTGGATTTAACATTGAGGTTTAGTGTGCAGTAATGCAAGAAGTCCAAGGAATGGTGGGGATCGGATTCTTGGCATGAAGACCCGGAGATGAGGAAGCTCCAGGCAAGAGGTCCAAGGGATGGTCGGGGACGGAACTCTTGGCATGAAGACCCGGAGATGAGGAGGCTCTAGGCATGGAGTCCAAGAAACAAGAGGTTTCACTGACATAAGGTAATTGGATCGATTGAGAACAACGCAGGGATATTTAGGATTGACAACCCTAAATCTAAGTGTATCAATCGATTAAGCAATCGATTAGAAGGAGATCAATCGATTAGTGAATCGATTAGGAGCTATTCTGTGTGAAAACAGAAGCTCCCTAATCGATCAATCAATCGATTCAGAAGGCATCAATCGATTGTTTGATCAATTGGGAGATATTCTGTGCGAAAATAGAAATCCCTGTAATCGATTGGTGAATCGATTAAGAGCTATTCTGTGCGCAAACAGAATGCTCCCTAATCTATCAGTCAATCGATTCAGAAGCTATCAATCGATTGGTCGATCGATTGGGAGGCATTCTGTGCGAAAACAGAAAGCCCTGTAATTGATTGGTGAATCGATTAGGAGCTATTCTGTGTGAAAATAAAATGCTCCCTAATCGATTAGTCAATCGATTCAGAAGCTATCAATCAATTGGGAGACATTCTGTACGAAAACAAAAGCTCCCTTAATCGATTGACTAATCGATTGGGACACATCCGTCGCTTAAATAGAATGGTCCTAAATCGATTACTGAATCGATTAAAGTGACGAATTGATCAATGCATGCTCCCAATCAATAAAGTTCAAAATAGCGCAATCACAACCATTCATCTAAGATCTGTATTGTTCAACGACTATATGGTAATCGATTGGAGTTTTCACCAATCGATTGGTGACGCCACAAAGAAGCAAAGAAGACATTTAAAAGCAGGCGGCGAAGCAAAAAAGAGATAACACTGTTACATTGCGATTCTGATCAGCTGGGTGCTCATGTTCTCTGCTCAAGCTTTCAACACCATCTTCAAGCAACCAAGGGAAGGAGAATCAAGCCTAGATTGTAATATTTATCTTCTTCTTCTCCTTCTTGTAGTTCTTATCGTGAAAGCTTTCAAGGTTGTTGTAAAAGGGTTTTTCCACCTTCAATGTTGTTTAGAGAAGGAGGTTTTATAGTGGAATCTATGATCGTTAGTGTAGACCCTTGGATTAGTCACCTCAAGGAGGTGGAGACCAAGTAAATCAAAGCATTAGCATTGTATTTAGTTGTAGTTGGCTTCTAGTTTCTGCTATGACGAAGAAAAACCAACTGAAGCGAGCTATTCACCCCCCCCCCCCTCCTCTAGCTCTATCGGTCCTAACAAGTGGTATCAGAGCAAGGTTGGTTCGGAGGACTCACACCCAAAGAAGCAAGTGGTTGAGCTGCAAGGATGTCTTTGAAAGGGTCACAGCACTACACGACCACCCTACTATGAAGGGAACAATTTCGCATATTGGAAGAGTCGCGTGGAGAATTATCTCATGACTGAAATTGACACCCAATAAAAAACATTTTTTGAAGTTGCTCCATCATTCTCTTCTTCCCTCACAAATGAAGTATTGCAAAACATCAAACCTCTCATTTCATCCTGAAAGAACTTAAAAATCTTATTTGTGTAGACCTTTTGAAATAGTCTTTCAAGTGGGCTTGGACTAATTACTGGAATCATGGAATTGAAAGAAGCAAAATCAACATTTTGTTCCTTTTCAATTTTGCTTTTTAAAGCATTATCATATTGTTAAACAAACTGTTTCAAAGTTGTTTTGGAATACACATAATCATCAAAAAAAGCATTCATACTCTCATTTCTTTGACTTGTCGACATCCCTGCCCAAAATTTATCTTTGACATATACAGGTATCCACTTATGACGACTTTCATACAAAGAATTCAACTAATCATTTTTCTCCAAATTAAAATCTTGAACCAATTTTTGTCAATTGTCATCACAACATTCATTTGTCAAAGAATTATAAACAATTTTCTTTAGCTCTTTCTTTATCATCTTGTAGTTGGTGTGGTTACCAAACTTGGATGGAATTTTTTTCATTATATGTCAAAGACATAATCGATGATGAGTGTTTGGAAATACCTCAACAATTGCATTTTCCATGGCTTTGCACTGATCCGTGATATTACCTCTTGGAGCGCACCCTCTCATGCAGGTCAACCAAGAATTGAATAACCAAATGAATGTTTCCGTATCTTCCTTAGAAATCAAACCACAACCAAGCAAAACAGACTGATCATGATGATTAACTCCAACAAACGGAGCAAACGGCATATTATAACTATTCGTAAGATATGTAGTATCAAATATAACTACATCAGAAAAATAATCATAAGTAGTCCTACTTCTTTCATCAGCTCAAAAGATATTTTGTATGTGAGAATCATCATCCACATTAATCATGTAAAAGAAATTAGAATTTCTACTTTGCATACGACTAAAGTAATCATTCAAGATCTTTGCATCACCGTGACCAAGTCTTAATCTACAGGCTTCACCATTATAATTTCTACACGTTCTCTCATCAAAAGGCAAATTTTCATAGCCACCGGCCTCAACAACAAGTGAATGAAAACTCTTACTTAAAGTGATTCCTGCCTAATCATTCAAATCTAATTTCCTCTGTTTTGGCATCTAAAATTTTATTGCATCTAAAATGTCTTGACTTTTTTGGACTTAAAGCATGATTGTGTTCAAGAATAACACCATTAACAGAGTATAATCCATCATTCTGAACAATAATATTAATCCTAGCTTTGCAATTTGTTTTGCTTGAAGGTCTAGGATAAAACAGATTTTTCCCCTTAGGAACATTTTTACCATTTCTTGAGCAACCGAATGAGAAATACTTTTGCTTACCATCATCTCCCTTTTTTATCCCAATTTAGAAATGTCAAAATCAATTGATTGTGCATAAGAATTGTAAAAATCCCGAACTTCTTCTTCAGATGAAAACCTCATCCTAAATTGTGGAGTATTAGCTTCATTTGAGCTTGACGACTCTCCCAACACTTGTGAATCATTAAAAACCAACTGATTTCCCATTTCAATAAGTGGCAAACATGACGTGTTTGTTTCATCATCCATCATAGCAATTTCAAACACCTACAGCCAAAATACAATTGAAAAAAACTAAGAAAAACATATAAAGATGATTCTTATCACAAGCAAACAAATTCCATAAAAAAGATGATTTTTTTGCAGGCTTCTGATCACAAGCAATGTGGTGTGCCAAAACTCTAATGTGGTGTAACAAAATAGAAATGAAAATAAACAGAGAATTAACAATGAGAGAAAATTAGCACATGGCCAGCAGAATTGTGTTATGCAAATACATACAAGAACAACAGAATGTTGGCACGTTAAGTCAGTTAACTAAGAGAAGTATTGTTCATAGAGGAAAGTAAAAATCAGTGAAATCTGACAAAAGGGCAGTGAACATCATTTCTCAGATAAATTACTGCATATGATCGAATATGAACTTTGATTACTAAGATGAAAAAATTGAAAATGCCTAAACCCTATTCCACAAAAACCTTACAGAGAGGAGGTTGTGTGAGATAGGAGGGAGATGCCCCGAGGAGTCATTTTCCAGGAGCTTGGCGACGCAGAGGAGCTTAGCGAGGGGGCTTCTTGCGAGGGGGGCTCAACTTGGCGACGCAGAGGAGCATGGCGAGGGTGGCTTCTTGGCGATGCAGAGGAACTCGTGAGGGGGCTTAGCTTAGCGACGCAGAGGAGAGCTCGCGAGGAAGATGGAGACACAGAGGCAAACATGAGGAGTCCTTTTCCAATCGTGAGGAGGAGGCGACGCGATCAGAGCTCGCTAGGAGGTGGCGGCGCAGAGGACCTTGCCGAGGGAAAGGGAGAGGAGGTGTTAGGGTTCGGGCAGAGGGTTTCGCGGATGGGAGATCGCGAGGATGGGAGCTCTCGAGGATGGGCGCAGGTAGAGGGTTTCAGGCGAAGAAAAGTTTAGGGCTTTCCTCGCTCGATGGCCGGCGCAGAAGATCCGGCGCCGCAGAGGATCGGGCGAGGGAAGGGGATCGGAGGATTTAGGGTTCGGGAATGAGCGCGAGGCATTTTTCGCGAGCTCTTCCCTCGTGAAGGGGAATTAAATCTTCTGTGTGACGTGGTTATTTCACTGACATGGACAGAGGTGACATGTCTGCCAGCTCAGTCACTCTCCCTTTCACTTTCTCAAATTCACTCTCTGTATCATTTCCCATATATATAGCTCCTCTTTGATCTGGATATCAAAATAAACATGAACCGGGACTATGGTGCAGTGCAATAATAATTAATTATTATCTTAGACATCTGTGATTCTATCTCTAACTATAAATACTTGCCCCTGGGGCTATGGTGCAGCGGTAAGGTCATTAGTTGTTAACCCACGCATCCACGGTTCGATCCCCAGCTACGGCGCATTTTGCAGGAATTTTTCCTCCAAATGGGGCGCGAACCCTGGGCCGCTGGGCTTCTAGATTGGCCACCGCGAGCGCTTCCCGATTTACCCTGATGACCGGTGGGAAACTTCCGTGGGGCCGGACCGGTCACCCCAGGTTCAATTTGTCTGTTGCCTGGTTCATCATTTTTTTTTTCTAACTATAAATACTTATGTGAGACCAATTTACGCTGAGACCTCTCGAGATTGAAAAAATCTCATTAATGATTTTTTTGGATATCAAAAAAACACACAATTAAACAGATATATAACTATCATTCTATCAAAAAGTCTTTAGTAGGGTTCATAAAAATCCATATCTAAATCCCAAGACATGATAGATAAAAAATTAAGATGAACTCCGTGTAACAAAGATTTAAAACTTAAGTAAGACCCTTCAACATCTACAGTATTCCAACTGCTCGGTTCGTCGTGACTCATCTGTTTTTTCAAATATATGCTGATGATTAATGAAAACATCCCTAAAATCGGATTGATTACCTTCGAGATTAGTCTATTCCAATAACCGATACATAGATTAACAAAAATAAATAAATAGAAATACACATCCAACCTCTAGAATCGGAACATGAAGATTCCTGCTACACTTCTTCGCAACGCCAATGAAGGAAGCCAAATGCCAGGCAGATTCCTCAAACTGCCAGATTAGTTGCGCTTAGCAGTGTTGTTTGGTTTCCACAAGGCGAGGGCATGAGTGATCCTCCCCTTCCACCCTTGCAGCAGCCATTGCCCGTCCACATCGATCACGAAGTCCTTGTGGTAATCCTTCAGAGTTTCCCTCGCCGTCTTTATCATGTCCGGTGACAGCGGCAGCTGCTTGAGGCCGGCGCGGAGGTTCCTCACTTGCCACTGCTTGTACGTCTCCGGCCGCTCGACCCGCTCCGCGCCCTCGCAAGCGATGATGTTGAGCGCGTCGCGGCCGAAGATGTTGCTCTCGATCAGCAGCCTCGCCTCGTCCTCGCGCGGGACGTTCGTCTCGATCATGTCGAACAGGGAGGAGTAGTGGAACAGGACCTCCCGGAACCGAGTGACGAAGAACGGCGAATTGTACGAGCCGTTCACGATCGCGCAGATGTAGACGGACGGGTTGAGGTCTCTGATGGTCCTCAGTACCGCGTCTCGCGGGCTCTCCTCGAGCACCGTCTCGTCCATCAGGTTGTTGAACTGGAACAGACTGTTGACGACGAGCACCTCGTCGTCGGCGATGTTGAGGTCGTCTATCCGGATGGTCTCCCACTTGGTCGCGATCGCTTGGAACTCAAACGGAACGCCGAACCTGCGAGCATAGTCAGCTAAGCGCTGTCCTGTTTCGTCGACGCGCTCAGTTGGCCGGAAGCCCGGCCTTGGTACGTCGATGCCGGTCAGCCGGAGCCTCGGAGGGCCGCCTGGCCGGTCGGCGAGACGGCGAATGAAGCACGGCCATTGGAAGCCGTGGTAGATGCCGAAGTCGATTATATGTAGCCTGGCGGCGTCCTTGGCGACGTTCATAATTGTTCGATTGGCGAAAAAGTAGCAGATCTTCTTGACCGGGCATGCGGACACGTAACACCGGTAAGCTTTCAGCATGTCGATGGTGGAGATTCCTCTGGCCACGATGGAACGGTAGACCTGGCTACCCGTGCCAGACAGTCGCGCCTCGAGGCCGTCGGCGAAGCGAGCCGCCAGCCTCTGGTTTGCGTCGCCGGTGGGGGATGCGTGCTGTCTGATCTGCTTCAGAAGATCGTTGGCGCTGCGCCGGTCGTCTATGGCCACGGATTGCGCGCAATGGATGAGGAGTGTCCTGAGATCGATCACATCCTCTTTGGGCTGCTTCCTCCCGCGGCCTTTTCTGGCACCGCTTGACGCTTTGGCTTGACCGCCGCCATTAGAACTTCTGATCGCTTCGTCGTTCTCCGATTCAGATTGCTTCCGATCGCTCTTCCTTTCCCGCTTGTTGTCCCAGCCGCAGAGCAGGAAGTCGTCAAAGAACTTTGAATTGACAGGTCCGGCATTGGAGAAAGCAGGCTGCTTGTTGCTTCTCCCCTCCTGCAAATCCAAATCGTCGTCATCGTGCTGAATCTTTCGCCCCCGAGACGCGTGAACTGGTTCTGTAGGGAACTGAACCCCATTGGCTTCCAAATCGATCACCAACTTTTCATCACTTGGAAGGAACCTGCGAGCTTCTTCAAGGCCCTGCTGAAACTGCGAAGCCGGAGAACTCTGAGCGAGGAGATCATCGACCGAGAACGCCGAATCTTCTATCGCGGAGGAAAATGGAGACAGAGCAGAGTAATCAACAGGAACAGGATCCGTCTGCAGCTGATGATACTCGAGAGGGTCATAAGGCCAGCTATCGCCGGCGAGCACGCCGTCGTTGGCACCGCCATCAGGGCTGGAGTTCTGATATTGCAAAGGCGGGAAGTTCTCGCCGAGAATATCGGAGAAGGGTTTCTCAGCGGCCAGAAGAGCTGGATCTTCCGGATACACATCGAACTTATCGTCCATGTTCTCCTCCAGTAGTATCTGGCTGATGTAACTGAACACCGTGTCGGAAGACAACTCCGGAACTTCGATCTCGCTGCTCGCGCTCAGAGAGGACGAAGTCAGCTCCGTGGTCAGCGCGGAGTTGAAAGAGGAAGTGCTCGGCGAATCGTTCTCATCGAAGAAGTGATTTCCCATCTGGTAATGGAGATGCCCATCCTGGATGTCTGTAACCGATGAAGTATCTACATCATCGGCAACAGAAACCGACGCGATCGGAAAATTTCCTCTTCTCAGATCTTCCAAATCGCTCGGACGAATGAAAAACTCATCATACTGAAACTGATTCATCTTGCTCCCCAAAAACAAGTGAATCGAACGACTTCAGCTCTCGATCATCCCTAAATAACAAAGGGGGAAACAAATAACTCAGATCTCATGTGTTTCTCAAGAAAAATCATCTTTTGATGGTTTACACTAGAAAAACTGAACTTTTTGAGGGATCTGAAACCCCCCACCAAATCAAAACGAGGAGCTTGTTCAGAAAGCAGAAATTAACAAAAGAAACAAAAGAAAAAAAGGGAAGAAGAACAAAAGCTATGAGATATACCTCGACGAGGGGTCAAAGGGAAGGGGAAAGGACAGGAGCCGACAAGCTGAGAGGCGAGGGTCGTGGGGTTGGACTCATTTTATAGAGAGAGACGGAGATGAATATGCCTAAGTAAGGAGTTGGGAATGATGGCAAGAGGTGGGACTAAAATCAAGGGCCCCTGTCGTCGGGAAGCTTCAACGAAGGGGACGAACAAACCGTCGTGGCGCGCACCGGCTACCTGCCATCACCGGTCGCCTCGCGGTTGAACGGGGGAGGTTGACTGGCGAATGGGCGCCCGACACAGCGACAGATGGGGCGGCCGGATCAAAAGTGGCATATTTATTTTAAATAGGTTAAGTTCTTAAATATAGTAAGACAAAATTGTTTTTGTTTATATATATAGGAATAAATTTCCTCTCAGAAATTTAGGGTTTAGATTTCACATTAAAAAAATAATTAGTCATTTTGTTTAAAAAAAAGTCAAAATTTTACGATAATTTATCAAATGACACTACTTAACTTTATTCATATAAAAAGGAATATTTAAGAATGTGTTAACGGGCACACCTATTTTACAAAAATTCTTCCTATCCGACCCACTTAAATTTATAGATTATTATAATAAGTATAACGTGGACAGATCTTTTATCTCATTTTATCCTCTATCCCGTGTGTCTCACTTGTCGATGACGATCGACGAATTATTCGATCGTCGATTGGACACTATCGACAGTCTTCGACCGTCGCTCCAAACAAAACTATACCCTGAGGATATGGTGAACCGTCGGGAGCACTGAAATTGTGATCTTGCCAGATTCATCATCGAATTCGACGAGATTGTAATTATGACAATTCCAACCGGTTCACCGTTCTTTCAGGATATCATTTGATTTGGGATGATAATAAAAAATCATCGATAATATTCGATTGATGATCGGATGATTCGTCGATCGTCGTCGATGAATATGAGACAGACGGGACAGAGGATCCCGAGTGTAACAGACAACAAGAATACAAATACTTGATTATGTACAATATTATACATACTATATTTAGTAATGATGATAAAGAAAATTGTGCACCTCTGGCCGACTTCTCAATTTTTCATATATTTAAAGATTCTATCTCAATTTTGATAAATTAATAAATAAATTTTTTTAATGAGTCATCGATTTAAGAATATTAAAAAATTTCGTAAAATTGATTAAATTAATTATTTATGTAAAAAAAATAGGATAGACTGGGTAAATAATAAAAGTTTAAATTTCATTCAAGATATATTATATTCAAGAAATTTGATCATTCCTTAGAATCCATTAGGATATCTCAATTTACCTAACCAATGAAAAATTTTCAGATGATCAAATTAATTATATTTAAGATTAATCGGATAATTAAATATCTTTAAAAAACTACCAAGTTAAGTGGATTTGAGCACACAGGTACCACGCATTAAATCATGCCTTTATAAAATTTGACTTTGAGTTTGATAAGACAATCTTGAAAAAGTCAACCACAAACACCAAAGTCAAACGCTGTGCGAGTTTTAATTCATTTACTAACAAACTAAACAACTATTAATAATATTTAACATGTACTAATATCAAACCTATGTATATGATTAATTAGATGGTGAATTCAACTTAAGAGCATTCTGGGCTTTGGCCAAGCTCGGGACGGCAAATGGCAGTCGCAGTTCAGTTCGTGTATACATTTAGCAATAGGAATGATTATGAATTTTGATTGAAAAATTTATAGGTTTAGCGATAATTTAGTGAGAGCTGGGTTATAAAATTAGGGGATCATATCCATATTTTAATTCTGATTGTCGTATATCAAGCATCATAAATGAGAATGAAATAGATTTCATTCTCATTCTCGCTTTCTAAACTCGCTTACCAAACTCTCCCTTGATATTCATTTATAACAGTTTGTTTATGTTGTTGGATATCATGTGAATGGAAAGGGAGGTGGTGGGACTTTAATCCCACATTAGGACTTTCTAGTGAATAGAAAGTGAGGTGGAGAATAAAGGGACTCCCTTGTGAGTGGGGCTTTAGTCCCACATTGGGAGTTTTAAGGTATTATGGTTGGTTTATATTGTTTCACAAGCATGATAGTCGTGAACAAATGCTAGGGAAGTGGTTCTCTCTCACGCGTGGGTGCGTAGGGGGTGCAAATCTAGGGCCCGGATTTGTACTGAACCAAGTGAACTCGTGTGCGTGCACGACCTGCGCCCGTCGAATGCCCGATCGATCGGGGCAAAATTTGTCCAAGTAGAAAGAGATTCACATCCACTCCACCTCGTTCCCGACCTCCTGTGATAGTGTTCGAGTACTTCCTCAGTTCGCCACGAGCAACGAGTGCTCCGTTGTGCCCGTGGTCGGCTCTTGTATCCTAAGAGATAGACGTCCATCTAAGCCTCGAAACACCTCCAGAGGAGGACGAATCTGTTTCAAAGAAACTGCGCTTCGCAGACCTCAGTAAATTCCTGGTCGGTCGGGAGACGTCCGACTACTGCTCGGGACGACTGCTCGACAACCCCGGTCGGAAAACTCACTCGGGAGCTCGGGAAACACTGCTCGGGAGACTACAATTTGGGAAAAAACAGCTCGCGCCACTCAACAGATAAATTAAAATTATTATTATAATTTTAATTTATTATAAATTGTTCGAATTTCCTCCCACATATGTTTATTCAACCAGTCAATTAAATCATGAAAAGAATAAACACAAACACCACAACTCAAAAGCTCTAACAAAATGTAACAATATTTATCAACAAATCTCTTATCAAATTTGTAAATAAAAATGATAATCCGGTATACAAAACATCCGTGGCCTCTCACCCATCCAATTTTTAAATAGACAAAAAAATTTCATGAATTTATAATATCAAGTTCAATAAAATAATCAAATAAATTTAAAATATAAAAAATGTAAAAAATCAACCACTCAAATTCAGAACTATTCATTCGAGTTTGAATAATCATTTTAACTATTTAATTAATTTTAAATTTAATTTGATTTGACTCGATTAATTTATTAAATAAATTCAAACACCACTTAGCTTGATTCGTTTTGGCTAGCATACGGTCCTAAGGACTAACTCGATGCTCATTATATTTCACTCTTTCTTTAGTCACAATCAGAACCCCACCAGCAAGCAATTACATAGTCGTTGGAGCAGATTCTGAATGACAATGTGGGATGGTGAAGAACATGATTTTGACTATTATCCTTTTTCATTTTTTTTTGTTTTTTTATCAGATCGTTGACGGTTTATGATCTTAAGTATCAATAATTATTAAGATTTGGTGAAATATGATGAGTATATTTATTTTGTCATGGTGCAGGTGCATGCACATGGACACAAAGTGAGAATCATTCTGGTCAAACAAGGTGGCCAAGAAAGGCACAAACAGTGATATGTCCTCACTTCCTTGACACGAAAATATTTTAGTCTGAACTGGTCAAGACTTCTTTCTCAAGCTAAGTGTATTGCTTTTTTATTGTAATTTGAAGTATCCTTTTCAAAATTAAATATAATTAGACTTACAATTCGTCTAATTTTTTTTTTAAATTAATAATTTAGATGTTCAATTTCAACACTAATTCTCAACGTAGATGGTATTCGAGTAAATTCATATCAAGTTCTTAAAAGTCGACCATTAATTTCTCTCATTAAATCCTTTCTTTTAAGGAAACAATTGGGGCCTTTCAGCTGAAAGCCCCAATAATGAAGGAGAAAATATGAAGACAAGGGATTTCGGGACATTGATTCCAGGCAAAAATTAAAAGGGGATACCGTTTAATTATCACAATTATTAGAAAGCATGCCCTTAAAAATATTAAAATAAGATTTCATCATATTTCTCATTCGAAAATACACTAAAAAAATATTTGTATAAGAGCGATTTTAACACTATTTTGAAAATTGAACAACAAAATCAATTTAAACTAAATCATTTCTATTATCTTACTTTTTCAGAACAGTAAACAGTTTTGTAATCGCTCTGGTTGAATTGCTTTAGCACCTATTTGAATAAATCACTGTTGTAATCTGCCCTAAATAATTTAACTATTAAAAGTAATTTTAAAACGGTTGATATTGGATATTATTAGCACTAGTTCTATGTCAAATGTTGTTACTAATTGTTTTTATTTCTTTTACTTCTAAGAACCGTTACAAAACTATTTCTATTGAATATTTTTAAGAAAAATGATATGCAGCAAGAATTTGTAGCATGAAACCCAACATGAATGACGTGGCATTCTAATTATAGCGATCCCCGACGGGTTCACTATGCCCCCAGGTTATAGAATGGTTCGGGGCGGCGGCCGGAGGCCGTCGTTGGTGTGCAAGTGGCAATCGGATGCGTATATAAAAAGTGCCACGTCATTCATGTTGGGTTTCATGCTACAAATTCTTGTTGCGTATCATTGCTCTATTTTTAATATTGTTTCGTATAAAATACTATTATAAACCGCTTTCATTGCTCTAATATTTTAGAATTTATTTTCAAACTGCAACTATTATATACTTTTAATACCGATTTGAATAAACCACTCTTAATAATACAACTATGAGAAGTAATTAATCTTGAAGTAGTGGTTATGTGTCAAATGTTGTTACTAACGGTTTACATTGCTCTAAATTCTATGAGTAGTTTTCAAACGAACACCTACGTCGGTACTTCCCAAGGCCTAAATCTCCACAACCAAAGACATGAAGTCTTTGTGTTTTTTTATCATATATACGAACATTCCACACGCTTTTCATCATATATGCAATCACTCCGTCAACATTCCATGCGTTTTCATCATATATGCAATCACTCCGTCGATGCTAAAAACGAATTAATTATCTATTAAATATTTTTGACAAAATAAATTTAGTTGATAACTTATCAAAGTTTAAAATGATCAATAATTTTTTTTTAAAAAATAACCATTAAATTGTACAATTTACTTTATTTTATTTTATATTTGTCGTATTTAATTTAAAATTTTAAAATATTTATTAGTCAAACAAATTATACTTAAAATAAATTATAAAAACTTAATTTTATTTATATAAGTTTTCATTCTTTTCCCCATTTTTATTTTTGTTAAAAAAATATTTTTAATTTTATTTATACCAATTTTCTTTCTTTACTTATATTTATTTTTCTTAAATTTTTCTCCTAATTTTTCCCCCTAAATCTATAACCTTCATTCCAGGCTTAGTATGCAATTTCTGCGCATTTGTCTTCCACTATTTATCGTCGAAACCCTAAATTTTAAGTGAGAAATTTTTTCTCTTCTTTTCAACTCCGAACCTAAATCTCACACCAAAAACTTTTCCTCTTCCTCTATTCATGCTCTAAAACCCTAAATCTCTCTCAAGAAAACCTTTCTCTTCTTATATTAGATTATATTCATTCTCCAACTCCACTCTACTAAAATATATAATTGATATTTATAATTAATAATTTTTAAAAAATATTATTATAAATATTTTATAATGATATTTATCAAAAATTATTATTTGAAAATAAAAAAATTATATTAGATTATTTATGATCAGAATATTAATAAATATCATTTTTATTTATAGAGAATAATTATTTTAAAAGCATATTAACCTAATTAAATTTTTTCTATTAAATTTTTACCCTTATTCGTCTCTAATATCAAGTAAAGCTAAATTAAATTTTTTTTCTTTTCTCTTTCCAACAGCAACAGGAACTAGAGTCCTTCCCACAGGTAACCCTAATCTCATATTCTCATATATAGGTAATCAAAATTATATACCGAACCTCGATGTTGTTGGACTTATTAATAATACTTATATAATAAAAAACTATTAATTAGTTATTCAATAATTAACTAACTTATGAAATTATTTACAGACAAACAATTATAAATTAAGAGCAAATTAATTAATGAATAAATATCTCTCTAACTCATCTCCCAATTATTAAGAATAACAATATAACAAATTCAACTACTGATTAATTATTAATTAATTAACTAACATAAAAAAATATTTAATTAATTAACAATATCACTCTCCGGTTGAACTTTTACTCGGCCTCTGAGACTCCCGGATCTCAAGACGTTCATGTTGGTGCAGAAAGCACCATATCAAATCTTATTTTGATATTAGCAAAGGGTTCAAAGTTAAGTTCTATTTGTGATCTAATGTGTTCACCAAGTGTGCAGGAAATAAAGTCCTAGCGAAGGGCTGTTAGACACCTGGCGAAGGACTGCCAGGAAACAAAGTCCTAGCGAAGGGCTGCTAGGCCCCTGGCGAAGGACTGCCAGGATACAAAGTCCTAGCAAAGGACTGCTAGGCACCTGGCGAAGGGCTGCCAGGAAATAAAGTCCTAGCGAAGGGCTGCTAGGCCCCTGGCGAAGGACTGCCAGGATACAAAGCCCTAACGAATGACTGCTAGGCACCTGGCGAAGGAATGCCAGGATACAAAGTCCTAGCGAAGGATTGCTAGGCACCTGGCGAAGGAATGCCAGGATACAAAGCCCTAGCGAAGGACTGCTTGGTACCAAAGACCTAGCGAAGAACTGCTAGGCACCTGGCGAAGGACTGCTGGTCAAAAGTCCAACCGGAGGAGCCGGTTGGCAACAGGTAAATTCTTCTGAGAGGAGTAGGTGAGGACGCACTCCCCGTCGAGGGAACAGTAGGCGTCGGTTAGACCTAGGGTTCCATTTTGGGAGACCCAAAGTCAGAACCAAGACAGCTAAGACTGTATAATCATAACATATTATTGTGTTATTGTATTTGCAACTAACCCTGGATGCAGGACCAAAGGAACAAGTATCTGTAGCTCAAAACGCCTTAAGGGAGAGCGGCAGTAGCTGAGTAGGGCGCCCCGGAGGTCCTGGGCGCCCCCGAGGTCCCGGGCGCCCCCAAGGTCAAGGCAAAGCAGTAAACAAAAAAGCGCTTCAAAGGCTTACTGGGCCAGGGCGCCCTGGGTTCAAGCCACTGAAGTGAACCGGCCTAGAAGCCAACAGACCAAGTCAGCCGGGGGTCCCCCAGCGTCCCGGGCGCCCCCACAATCAAACCTCAGCTCTACTCGAGCGGGATAAGGGCTGACCGAGATTGTTGCGGATCGAAGGCCATGTAGAGTGCGCCCCCAACGTCCATGGCGCCCCAGGACTGCTATAAATAGCCCTCAACCCACCCAAGGCTTCTAAACACAACTTTCCAACGCCTATACGCTCTTCTACTCAAGCGCTCTGCTCCAGAAACCTCCCATCTCGAGATTCCAGCACCTACGACGACTCTCTGCTCAGAAGTACAATCCACACCGGGAGTCGATA
The DNA here is from genome assembly GCA_024364735.1 of Boesenbergia rotunda. Lineage (NCBI taxonomy): Eukaryota > Viridiplantae > Streptophyta > Magnoliopsida > Zingiberales > Zingiberaceae > Boesenbergia > Boesenbergia rotunda. Next base: position 52,178 of record JAGFNQ010010205.1, read on the forward strand.
ATGAAAGAGCAATTTTTAATTTCCAGTTTACAACTGTAATATCTCTCTGTAAACTTTTGCGCACATATAGAATTGCCCGTAGTAAACGATCAACGACCGTGGGCCTTGGAGTAGGAGCCGACCGCGACTCCGAACCAAGTAAAATCGTCTGTGTTTGGTTTGTGTGTTTCTCTATTTTCCGCTGCTTATTCTCTTTACGAATCCGAAAACGTTTTACAATATTCACCCCCCCTCTATCGTTCTTCTCGATCCAACAAGTGGTATCAGAGTGGGGTAGCTCAAATTTGGTGCAACCACCAATCTGGGAGTTTTTCGAATTTACGAAATTTGTAATCTTATTTCGTTTCTTTCTCGTTAATCGAGGTTAATGCAACACCATATGATCTTTTTCGTTTTTTTATAAATAATATTTGTAAGTGGGTTTAAAATATTCTTACGCCTTTTTCAATTTTGAATTCTCATTTTTTTACCATAAGTCAGAATTGATATAACGATCAAATGTTAAAAATTTGTCATAATCTTTTTATATTATTATATTAGTATTTTTCTCGAAATTCATGCTACCTTAATTCGAGCAAATTTTTTAAATTCTTGGCTTACTAATCAGAAGTGATAAAGTCAACCGTTTCAAAAGAAAAATTGTCACAAATTTTATTATTTTTTATTATCATTCTGTCTCAAAATTCGTGCAATATTTACTTTGGGCTATTTTTTCCCTTCTCCCGCACTACTAATCCAAGACCAAGTCTTGGTACATTTCTGTTATTTCTTTTTTGTACAAGGATCATTTTAAATGGCCAATCAAGAATGGAATAGTGCCCGTTCACCGCTTTTCTCGCGCGAAAACTTAACTTTTGGAGAAGCAAAATGGAGTTCCATCTGAAGGCCCATATGGACATATGGATGATCATTCAAACAGGGTTCTCCCTCCCTACAGAAGATGGACTATCAATTGCGTGGGACAAACTGGATGAACCAACTCTGAGGAAGATCGAGACAGATGCAAGGGCTACTGCAATCCTACAATGTGGCCTAACTAATGAAGAATTGAAGCGGGTCGGATCCTTCAACTGTGCCAAAGAGATGTGGGAAAAGCTAATCAATCTACATGAAGAGAGCTTTGATATTGAGATCTTAGAAGATTTTGCATTTTCGGCTCAAGCACAAGTAGCTGAGACAGACTCGACACCCGACGTCGAAATCAAACCAGAGTCAGACGACGAGTTTTCTGAGACAAAATCGGTAACTAATTTTGAATCAGTTTCTGAATTAAGGTTAAATAATCAAGCTGATACTGCAGTGGTCGAGGAAGGTATAATTTTTATTGCAGGGAAAACTCCAAGAGAAATGCAAAAGAGGCCTCAACCAGTACCTGAGTCCGACTCAGACTCAGAATCTGACGACGAAGGAAGGGATCCTTGGAAACTGGTCTGGTTGGCTTGCGACCGCTACAAAATGCCGAAGAAACAATCAAGCAAAAGAGAGATGGCTAGAATTAAGGGGGAGATTCCCAACCTGGAATCAAAAGGTAAATTTACAGTATTTAAAAATCCAATATTTACCTTGAATAACATGATTAATTTGTATAAATTAGTTAAGGTCAATACGTTAGAAAACTTAATTCACAACTATGCTGATTTTAAAAACCCAGAGTTTTATTTCGATTATGATGTGACTTAGATAACTTTTTCTTTGTTTGCTTGTTTATTTTTCTTTTGCAATCTTAATTTTTTTTTGGATTTAGGATTGGTTAGATTAAGGACAAATGATTAACTGAAATTTGAACAACATAGTATTGGGTGGCGGTGAGATGATAGTACGTTAGGGAAGCCTTTTCTAATAAGGTCAAGTATACTTGATCTCTTTAGACTGGTGAAACTAGCCGAAGCTACCGATCCAAGACCCAAACTAGTTAGACCAGAATTTATCAAAAAGTAATTTTGAAGATGAAATTTCACTAAAAGGCTTTGTCTAGGAAAGGGTTGATGATCCAATAAGGCTACGGCCAAAGAAGGCCTTGTGCCTCGTCAAGACCTGAAAGCCAATTTTTGAAATTCAAATTCAATTTACTTTTTGTTAAATTTGAATCTAACACAAATGCTCAGTTAATCTTAGATTCAAATATCTCTTTTCAAAATAAATTTAAATTGGGTTTAAAAAATTAATTTAACTTTTCAAAATTAATCATGGTCTTTTCAAAATAAATCTTTCTACTAAAATCTGTCTCACAAAAACCCATAAGGTTAACATATTTGATCACATAGAACTGGGTGAGATATCTAGGACCTAAGAGTATATGTCACTATCCTCTTAAATAAAACTCAAAATACTTTCAAAAGTTATTCAAAATTACTTCTATTTTTCAAATTAATTCAGCATCCTACTTTTTCATCTCTAACATTTTTTAATAATGAATTTCATGTTAAATATCACAATAGACTCGTGTTAAATAGAATCTCGGGCTTGTTTTTGATTTAGTCATTGATTGGTCAAACATAGTCAACATAGTCAAACCCTAGTCAACATAGTCAAAACTGGTTAACACTGAAGTTCCTTAAGGTACTTAGATAAAGTTAGACAGTGTCAGATACAGGTGGAGTTTTTTTTTGTTTCTTTTTAAAAAAAAAATCAGATTTTTCAAAAACTTTATGCTCTAAAACATACTATCATCTCAAGATAAGGTTTTCAAAAATTGATTCAAAAACTTCGTATATTACTATCTCTTTGAAAAATTATCATCATTTCAAAATGATTTTCGAAAACTGTGTTACCATTCCAAATTAAATTTTCTAAAATTATCCTCTTAAACATTATCATACTTCAAAGTTATTCTTTTGATTTTGGTAAACCCTAAAGACACAGAGGAAGGTCCATTACATGATCTATAAGGACTCCTAGGATGTGTCAAATTTAGGGGGAGTCTGAATCAAAAGAAGAATTTCTAAAAAAATTTTATTGGCAATTATCTATTTTGAAATTATTAGATAATTCCTTTGATCTGAACTGAACCCTAAAGACTTAGAGGAAGAGTACTTATGGTCAACAAGCTTCCCAGGACTAGGTCAAGTTTAGGGGGAGGTCAAATTAAAGAATTATTGAATATTTCAAGGCTATATGTTTTCATGCATGTACTTTCAAATCCTTCTGAAAACACAAGTAATTTCCTTTCAAATATTATCATTTTTCTTAAATATAATTATTTTCAAAATGTTTTTTAATCAACTTGAAATAATATTTCTCTTGAGCTTGGAAAAATTTCTAGGACACTTAAGGAAATATCCATGTAGCTAACAAGGCTTCCCAGGATTGTGTCAGGCTGGAAGATAAACCAAGTCAAGTAAAATATTGTGCTTTCAAAAATTCATACATTTATCTTGCATATATTTTCAAAATACTTTTGTGGCTTATAAAATTGTTTTGAAATACTCTCTGAAATTATATTTACTTGAGTTTGGAAAATTTTCCAGGACACTTAGGAAATGCCCTTGTAGTTAACAATGTTTCCTAGGATTGTGTCAGACTGGAAAAGAAACCAAGTCCAAGTATTATGTTAAAATTTTTTAATCTTTCAAAAAAGTACGTATATTTTTCAAAATACGCATAACATCTTTCAAAAGTACTACTACTTTCAAAATATGATGTTTTCAAAAGCACTAATACTTCTCAAGGCTCTAACGTTTACAAAGTATGAATATTTTATGCAATACTAACATGTTTCAAAGATCAATTTATTCAATCTTGTTTAAAGTGAAAATGTCTACAAATATAAAATTATTTTTAAATTGCACAATACCTTTCAAAGGGGAGTTTTTTTGATACAATTAAGCTGCTTGTTATACTTTCAGAATTATACTAAGTATTTTTATTTTCAAAACTCATAAGCTCTGATACATACATTTCTTTCTTAAATCTTCTTTCAAAAGCTCCTTATTGATATATGGCCAAGGGGGAGAGAAATAGAAAAGAGAGAGAAATTTTGTTTTCACAAAAAGTCATGTATTTCTAAGTGCTTTAATATTAGTCAAAGTACTTTCAAAATTTCTACAGAACTTCAAAATTGTCTAAGTGCATTTATTTTGAAAATAGTTTTATTCCTAAGTAAAATTCTCCTTAGTAAACAAAGTTGTCTGAGCAAAACCTTTGGAAATTTTTGGGAAAATGTTTCTAAGTAAAGTTTTCTTAGTAAACAAATCCTTGTTTTGGCAAAAACTTGTCCATTTAAAGTTTTTTTACAAAATAGTTTTAAATGCACAAAATATGTTCCAAAGAAATTTTTCCATGTGTGCAAAAGTTGAAATTTTTTAAAGGAAATTTGTTTTCAAAATGTTGGCTAAGTAAGCTACTGTTAAGTTTTTTTTGAAAATTATGTTTTTGAAGTTTTTTTAAATATCCTAAAATATAAGTGTTGGGAACGAGATGGCTATAGAGGGGGGGGGTGAATATAGACAATCGCTTTTGCTTTGCTAACTTATCACAATTTCTGCAACTCAAATATCAGTAGCACAGCGGAAAGAGTGGAAAACAGAGTATGCAGAAAAACAAAACGAAAGCAAAACACACACAACTAGCAAGATCGCTAACAAGGAGGGTTTACAAGGTTCGGGGATAACTTGCCCCTACTCCTTGGCGTGCCTTTGAGGTGGGCGATCCCTTGATCGTCGGCAGATCAAGCCCCGGTTGACACCGGATATGAAGCAACCTCCTTCTCGGTGGAGAAACCTCTCCACAGCGTGTTTCAAATAATGATATATAATGAGCACAATGAAACAACAACAAGAAGGATCTTACTCAAGCTCTTAGCAAGAACAAAACACAGCAAGCTTCCCTGAGCTCCACCCAGTGACGATCTCACGCAGACCCCTGTCTGCTTCGTGTCTTCCCATTGTCGGACTCCAAGCTTCTTGTTTTCTCCTTCAAGCGCTCAAGTATGATGATTGCTCCTCTATAGCTTGCTTAGAATGGTTGATGAACTCAAGAATAGCAAGCTTGTTTTAGCAGAACGCAAGAACACGAAGAACTCTTCAAACTGAATTGCTCTTCACCAAAACCTCTACTGACTCGTCTTCTCGCGTTTCCTTTTGTTTCTCCGCCAAGCGACAAGTGACCACATCTCTGTAGCTCCCAGCTACTCATCTGCCAACACCAGCCTCTACTGAGCTATCTCTGGACTCACTGAGCTCCTCAGCCAAGCTCTAGTCTTAGCTCCAGTCTTCAGCTCGCCGTTGCAACCTGAGATGTGAAAAGGGACAAACCTGCTCCAAGGAAAGCACGCTTTGACTTCTCCTTGAGTGTTTGAATCCTCCCCTGTCACCTGAAACTCAATCAGAGCATTAGAGCAGAAGATCACACAGCATATCACATATCAGAACCATACATCAGCAAATCCGATACGATCAGACGCTCTGACTGCGTCTGACAGTGAAATTTGAATTAAAGTGATCGGTCACCGGACCGATCTAGGGTGTGTGGATCGGTCACCAGATCGATCCACTGCTTTGCTGGGATTCCCAGCTCTCACAGCTATACACTCCTGATCGATCACCAGACCGATCAGGGTGAAGCCTGATTGGTCACCAGACCGATCAGATTGGATCCTGATCGGTCACCCAGATCGATCAGGGCAGATGAACAGTGACTTTTTAATCAAATCCAAGATCCCTGATCGGTCACCAGACCGATCCAAGACTTTGATCAGCAAGGGAACTCACTCACCGTTTGCTCCCTGATCGGTCACCAGACCGATCAGGAGCAAGACAGCAAGGAAGCAGCCTGCTCCCTGATCGGTCATCGGTCCGATCAAGAGCCACACAGTAGATTCCCAATCTCACTGTGCGCTCCCTGATCGGTCACTAGTCCAATCAGACAGAGCTGGATCGGTCACCAGACCGATCCACTAAGGAGCAGCGTGCCAATGTCCCTGATCGATCACCAGACCGAACCAGTGACTCAACCCTAGCCCTCCAAGCTAGGAATTCATCCACCTTAGCCCTCCAAGCTAAGGATTTTTCCATCTAACTCTCCAAGTTGGGAATTTGCATCTAACCCTCCAAGTTAGGACTTTTCACCTAGCCCTCCAAGCTAGGACTTTTCACCCAACCCTTCCGAATTAGGACTTTTCCAACACCTAGCCCTCCAAGCTAGGATTTTCCACACCTAACCTCCCAGGTTAGGATTTTCCATATCATGCCTAATCCTCGATCAGGACTTAATCATAATCATCATAATCATCACACCTAACCTCCCAGGTTAGGATTTTCCAAATCATGCCTAATCCTCGATCAGGACTTAATCATAATCATCCTCCTAAACTAAAATCGTTGTCAACACCAAAACAACAATCAGGGCCAGACTGCATCAACAATCTCCCCCTTTTTGTTGTTTGACAACTCGATTTTAAGTTTAGGGATTCTCAATCAATATTCTAACTTTAGAATCATAGGGGAATCCAGATCCTCCCCCTACAACATGATCATGCTAAACTTAACCAATCCACACTCTCCCCCTTTGTCGAACATTGAAAAGGGACAAGAGGGATTGTCAAGATTAACATGAACTCCCCCTCAATCCTAGGGGTATCCCAACTCATCAAAAATGTGATAGTTTGTGGAATTGGCATACGAACACATGTGAAAAATTATAGCAAGACATAGCATTCACACGCATCATATGAGTATGAAATATAGACTCCCAAAGCATGCCATAATATTCATAAGTATCAACTAAACATGGCAATGTAAGCATGAATATGGCAATCGAACAATCATGCAGATAACAGGTACATAATCAGTCATGACATCAACAATAGTAGATAAGTATGGCAGATAGAAATATATAGGTCAAGGCATAAAAGTATCCAAACAAGTAGCAAAATATGTGTGACTCAAGGTCACACCAACAAAGTCAGAAGGCATACAGCCCAAAAGTCATAGTCAAATACATAGATAAAACAGCAGGTAACCGAGCTCAAGAGTCAGCCGGAGGGTCGTCATCGTGCATAAGATCGTCCATCGAGGCATCATCAGCAGCAATAGCTGGTGCACTCTCGGCATGACCCGCTAGCGGCAGCTCCCCCGCTTGGTTGCGATCCTTCCACTGTAGCCCCTCGGTCCCGAGAACAATGCCGGACTGAGCAAGCATACGACGATCCAGGCGACAGTCTTGTCGATTCATCGGCACGAGTTGACCCTGTGAGACGTCGATGCCAACCGACTCCAGCCAGGCAGTGATGATATGGCCGAAAGGCATGTAGATCGTCTGACCAGACCTCAGACCATGAACAATGATGGAGGAATAGATAGATGGTGCTATGTCAAAATCGAACTGCAGATGCATCCCGTAAAGCATCAGGCAGTGAGATGAAAGGATCGCATCAAGATGCTTGGTCGTAGTTGGAAGAAGACAATTAGCGATAATTTGAAATAGAGTATAATCAATGGGAGATAGATGAAGAGCAGGAAATGTGGGAAAGTTATAGATATCCGCACCAAAACCCCGTGGCCTGGGGTGACCTAGAAAATGTTCATATATGGAGTCCGGAGTGATTCCAGTAAAAGGGGCAGGAAGAGGAACAGGAAGATATGGATAAAGTGAGAAATCGTTCTTGGAGCGACGACAACCCAGAAATATAGTGAAGGATGATAGGGTAAAGTCAAGATCGACACCGGTGACACGGGTCCGCCATCCCTGCCCTCCTCATTGGCCAGATTATTGTAGAATTCGGAGATCAAGTCAACATTGATCGGCCTTTCTAAGAAAAGGATGTTTTGAAGCCTATAGTGCTCAATGATTCCTTTTACCGTAGGGCAATGTTCATAAACGAAAGTTCGGTCCACTGATCGACATGGCATTAGTTCGAAGTTGTGCCAATGAAAATCTAGGGCATAGAGAATGTTCCGAAATCTAGGATGCGGGGGAGATGGAGGCCTCAAAGGATTTTTCCCCCTTGAACTTCCCTCCATAACCTCCTTTCCCTTAGATGACTTTCTAAAGAATTCAATCAATATAGTAAGATGGACATAGATTGAATCATACAAGAGTTGATCATGAGATGAGACCCAATCAAAAGATATAAAGTTTTTGGTCATCGAATGAGAAAGAGGGTCACGGCAAAAACAAAGAACCGATCAAGACATCACAGCAAGAACAAGAACAAAAACATGGTTAGCTTCACAAACATATAATCCAATAGCTGTTGTGAAGGGAAACTTGAAATCAACTCTTACTTCGGCGCGATTGGAGTTTGGTTGAGGAGATTGCAAGACGGAGAGGAAAACGCACACGCGTGAAGAAGCCTTCGCAGCAAAGTCTTCGCAGAAGCCGAAGAACGCGCAGAAAGCTCGCACGCGCGTGAAGAAGGAGACGCAGGCTCTCTCGCTCGCTCGCACAAGGTGGCGAATGTTTCGGCGTTAGGGTTCGGGAAAACGAAGATTTGGAGAGTTAATCGGTTGGTGGATCGGTCCACCAACCAAAATTTAATGCGGTTGATCGGATCACCGTTCGATCTGATCGCGTCCCGACCGATCAGAAAACATCCTGATCGGACTGGAATGGTCCTGATCGGTCGGATGACCGATCAGACGCGCTCCTGATCGATCGGATGACCGATCAGGATTCGATCAGTAGGATCCGGGGTGAAAATTCTGAGCCCCCTGATCGGTCTGTGGACCGATCCCCACAGGGTGCCAGATCGGTCGGGAGACCGATCCAGGCTAGCTCAGAACACTTAGTCAGATTTCGGGAGATCACGGCTTGCCTCACAGATCGGTCTGTGGACCGATCAGCCTGATGCCTGATCGGTCCGGTGACCGATCAGGGTTCCTGATACGAACTGAAATGTTCAGTTTCAGAACTTCTGAAATTTTCAAAAGAAATCTGATGAACTTTGTCGAACTTAGACATGATTTTCTGACTAGAATTGATCCCTGAACAAGAATCATAAGTCCTTATAAGTTCAACAAACACTTTGACCCCTCTTAATGAAGTCAAACTCAACCATCAATCAATCAAGCAAATTCAAACAAGTTTTTACTCCAACTTCAAGTTTCCAATCAAGTTGCCTTGATTGGAATGTCCAAGTATGATCATGGAGCCATATACACATATGTTATGCAATGGTTTTCCCCATACTTGGTCACCACCGTGATTATTATCTCGTCAACTTAATTTCTCAATTGATGCAATGACATTTTGAGAAATTGAGTTGAACCTAACATCTCACCCCATATCTAGCAAACAAAAACATTTTGGTAACCCTTATAGTTTGTGTGAGATGTTCCCAAAGTTACCCAATTGTTCCCTAACAATTTGAACTAATCATGAAGGGTTTTGTACACAATTTGAGAATCATGAAGCGCGACACATTCCCAATTCCCGTCTTAGGAAACTAAATTCACTCTCGGGAAGTGGTTTAGTGAAAATGTCAGCTAGGTTTGACTTTGACTCTACATGTGAGAGTATGATGTTCCCCCTAGCTACATGATCTCTAATGAAGTGGTGTCTTACCTCAATATGTTTTGTCCTAGAATGATGGACCGGATTCTTGGTTAAGTTAATTGTGCTAATGTTATCACATAACACTTGCACACCCTTGTAACTCAATCCATAGTCCTCTAAGGTGTGGATCATCCACAACAATTGTGATATACTCTCTCCCATGGCGATATACTCTGCCTCGGTAGTGGAAAGAGCAACACAATGTTGCTTCCGACTCGACCAACTTACTAGAGACGATCCTAAGAATTGGCAGCCCCCACTAGTGCTTTTTCGGTCCAACTTACATCCAGCGTAGTCGGAATCCGTATAGCCCATCAAATCAAAAGATTCGGTACGGGGATACCAAAGACCTACACCAATTGTGCCCTTGAGATATCTCAAAATTCGCTTAACAGCAATTAGGTGAGATTCCTTGGCACAGACTTGATACCTAGCGCACATCCCTACAGCAAATAGTATATCTGGTCGACTAGCTGTGAGATATAGCAAACTACCTATCATGCTTCGATATTGAGTTAGATCAACGGGTTTACCACTCTCATCATTATCTAATCTTGTGTTTGTGGCCATGGGAGTGGTTACCTCTTTTGAATCACTCATATTGAATTTTCGAAGCATTTCATGTGTATACTTTGATTGGTGCACATGGATACCATCGCGAGTCTGCTTGATTTCAAGTCCGAGGAAGAAAGTCAACTCTCCCACTAGACTCATTTCAAACTCACTCTCCATGTGTCCGATAAATTCACGTAAATAGCCCTTGTTGTTTGAGCCACAAATTATGTCATCGACATATACTTGGGCTACAAATATATTGTCACCATCTCTTCGTAGAAATAGTGTAGGGTCTATTTGACCTCTAACGAAACCCTTTCCAATCAAGAATGTCGACAACCGCTCATACCAAGCCCGGGGTGCTTGTTTAAGGCCATAGAGTGCCTTCTTGAGCTTGTACACGTGGTTTGGATATTCGGTACTCTCAAACCCTGGAGGTTGTTCGACATAGACTTCTTCCCTAATCAAACCATTTAGGAAGGCCGATTTGACGTCCATTTGAAATAATTTGAAGCCTCGATGTGCTGCAAATGCAAGCATCAATCGGATGGACTCTAATCGTGCCACGGGAGCATAAGTCTCATCATAATCAAGACCTTCAACTTGACTGTAGCCCTTGGCTACCAAGCGTGCCTTGTTTCTAATGATTTCTCCCTTGTGGTTTAATTTGTTTTTGAAGACCCATTTAGTTCCAATAACGGTGGTCTTCTTAGGCCTAGGGACTAAGTCCCAAACCTGACTCCTCTCAAATTGACCTAGTTCGTCTTGCATCGCGATAATCCAATCGGGATCATTTAATGCTTCATCAATTTTTCTAGGTTCAATTTCGGAAATTAGAGCAACTTCATTAGCCTCATTCCGGAAGAATGATCTAGTCCTAACCCCTTGATGGATGTCTCCAACAATTTGGTCTTGGGGATGACTAGAGGCTAGTCTCGTTTGCCTTGGTGTTGGTGGTGCTTCTTGAATAGGTTCACTAGACACAAATTCAGCCTCAGGATCCGGCTGTTCAATGGGTTGTCTAGGCTCACCGTCATCAGACTCATCACCATCAACAACACTTGGAGTTTCTTTCAAACTTAGTCTCCTAAGTTCAAGTTGAGCTCCTTCTACATTTTCTGATTGGTCAATTGATTTTGGACTTTCCTCAAAAACCACATCAGAAGACTCTTCAACTAGTCTAGCTTTCTTGTTGTAGACTCGGTAGGCTTTACTAACGAGGGAATACCCGACTAGTATCCCTTCATCAGCTTTTGCCGTGAACTTTCCAAGGTGATCCTTGGTGTTTAGGATGAACACCTTACAACCAAACACCCTAAGATGTTTAACCGTAGGTGGTTTCCCAAACCAAAGTTCGTGGGGAGTCTTTCCTAAAAACCTATGGATGAGAACTCGATTTTGCACATAGCAGGCTGTATTCACAGCTTCAGCCCATAAGTAACTCGGGAGTGAGTACTCATTAAGCATACTTCGTGCAGCCTCTTGAAGAACACGGTTCTTCCTCTCTACAACACCATTTTGTTGTGGTGTTCTAGGAGTAGAGAACTCATGCCTATAACCCTTATCTTGACAAAATTCTAGAAACCTTTGGTTTTGAAATTCACCTCCATGATCACTTCTTATTGTCTTAACTGTTGATGATTTCTCATTTTCAACCCTTCTACAAAAAGAAATGAAAATATCTAAGGTTTGATCCTTATGTTTTAAAAAGTAAGTCCAAGTATATCTAGTAAAATCATCAATGATAACAAAGCAATATCTACTTCCATTTAATGATGTGATGGTACTACAATCAAATAGATCCATGTGAAGTAAATCTAAAGCATTGGAAGTACTTACAGTGCTTTTACCTTTATGTGCAGATTTTGTTTGCTTACCCATTTGACACGCATCACATAATTTATCTTTTCCATACTTGATGCTTGGTAAGCCTCGCACTAGTCCCTTGTTGGCCAACTTCCGGATGTTCTTCAAGTTCACATGTGCTAGTCTCCGGTGCCAAAGAGTGGACTCTTCTTCTTTTGACATGAAACACTTAGCAAAAGCATTAGTAGCACTTTTAAATGAAACTTGATAAATATTGTCTACTCTTGCTCCTACTAGTACCGTGTCCAAGGTGTCATTTTGTCTAACTAGACATTGACTTGGTTGGAAATCAATTGTGTAACCCGTGTCACACAATTGACTGACACTTAGGAGATTAAACTTCATCCCCTTGACTAGAAGGACATTTGAGATTCTAAGACATTCGGATATTTGAATGTCTCCTATTCCTATGACCTTAAGGCTACCATTGTTACCAAATGATACATTACCTCTACTCTTCTTGTGAAATGTGGTAAACAATGATCTATCCCCGGTCATGTGTTTGGAGCATCCACTATCAACGAACCAAGTTGATAGATGCTCCCCCTCAATCACAACCTACACAATTCGAAAAATAGAAGTCTTAGGTACCCAAACCTTGGGACCTAAAGCATCAACTAAGCATGACTTTGGCACCCATGCCTTGACAACTTTCTTTTGGATTTTGGGTGTCCTAGATTGTCTCATGTCAGTCCTAGACATGAGAGATACAAAAGAGGGTTCCTTAGGGCGGTAACCAATACCGGCCCTATTGTAGACCGCTCTTTGGGCATTCAAAATCATATCTAAGGTCTTAGAGCTATTTGAGAATTTCCCAAGAATATTCTTGAGCTTCTCAACTTCACTCTTCAATGATTGGTTTTCCTCCACTAACTCATTATCATGCAAATCACTGATTTCCTCAACCTTAGAGGATTTCAAGCTTACAATCTCATGCTTCAAAGATTTAATTTCATCTTCTAGTAATTCAACATGCAAGTCATCAATGTTATCATCCCTAGAAGTTTTCAATTGGTCAATCTCTAATTGCAATGTTTTAACTTTGTTTTTGGATTTCTTAAGCATACTAGTTAAACATGTAATTGCTCTATAACATTTTTCAAGCTCGGGGTAAGTTACCTCTTCATCATTCGAAGATGATGAAGCCGCGTTTGAGGAGCTTGAAGTTTTTTCACTGCTCTCCTCTCCAAGAGCCATGAGAGCCACTTGCCTTGTGCTCTTCTCCTCCTTCTCATCATCGGATGAACTAGAAGATGACTCATCCCAAGAAGCCTTCAAAGCTTTCTTCTTCTTCTTGGATTTCTCTTCTTTTCTTTTAGATTTCTCCTCCTTCTTGAGCTTCGGACATTCATTCTTGAAATGCCCTTTCCTACCACATTCAAAGCAAGATGCATTATTCTTATCAAGCTTGAATTCACTAGTGTTACCTCTCCTTTTGAAACGTCGGTCTCTTCGCATCATCCTCCGCACGAAGTTCGCCATTTCGGATGAGGAGGAGTCACTGCCATCTTCCTCCGAGTTTGACTCGGATTCGGAGGAGGATGAAGATGATGAAAGCTCCTTCTCATTCTTCTCCTTCTTCTTCTTGTTGATCCGGTCCCCTGCAACTAAGGCAATCCCCTTTTCCTTGGGGCCTTTGTTAGCCATCTCATGCAATTCCATCTCACAAAATAAATCATCTAATTTTACAATAGATAAATCCTTGGATACTTTGTAGGCATCCACCATGGATGACCACAAAGCATTCCTTGGAAATGCTTTCAAGACATACCTCACAAGGTCGCGATTCTCGACCTTTTCATCAATTGAATGAAGTCCATTAAGAACTTCCTTGAACCGGCTATGGAGCTCACTTACCGACTCATTCTCCTTCATGGAGAGATTTTGAATCTGATTGAGGAACAAGTCCCTCTTTGCAATCCTCGAGTCTCGGGTGCCTTCATGGAGCTCTATGAGTTTGTTCCACAAGTCTTTTGCACTCGTGAAGGGACCAACCTTGATGAGTTGGTCTTTGTTCATGCCACATTGTAGAGTGACAACCGCCTTCGCGTCGGCTTCACTTTTTCTTGTTTGTTCGGCAGTCCACCGCGAAGATTCGAGTTCCTTGCCTTCATCATCCTTAGGAGGGATGAATCCTTCCTTCACCGCGAACCACGTATGGATATCCATCTTCAAATAGTATTCCATTTTTGATCTCCAATATTGGAAGTCGGCGCCATCAAAGAATGGAGGTCGGGTGGTGGAGAAGCCTTCTCTCAAAGCCATCTTGTTGAAAACTCTCGGTTGTTAAGCCGTGTATAGAGCCCCTTGCTCTGATACCACTTGTTGGAACGAGATGGCTATAGAGGGGGGGTGAATATAGACAATCGCTTGCCCCTTGCAACTTATCACGATTTCTGCAACTCAAATATCAGTAGCACAGCGGAAAGAGTGGAAAACAGAGTATGCAGAAAAACAAACGAAAGCAAAACAAACACAACTAGCAAGATCGCTAACAAGGAGGGTTTACAAGGTTCGGGGATAACTTGCCCCTACTCCTTGGCGTGCCCTTGAGGTGGGCGATCCCTTGATCGTCGGCAGATCAAGCCCCGGTTAACACCGGATATGAAGCAACCTCCTTCTCGGTGGAGAAACCTCTCCACAGCGTGTTTCACACAATGATATATAATGAGCACAATGAAACAACAACAAGAAGGATCTTACTCAAACTCTTAGCAAGGACAAAACACAGCAAGCTTCCCTGAGCTCCACCCAGTGGCGATCTCACGCAGACCCCTGTCTGCTTCGTGTCTTCCCACTGTCGGACTCCAAGCTTCTTGTTTTCTCCTTCAAGCGCTCAAGTATGATGATTGCTCCTCTATAGCTTGCTTAGAATGGTTGAAGAACTCAAGAACAGCAAGCTTGTAGCACCAGGACGCAAGAACACGAAGAACTTTTCAAACTGAATCGCTTCAAAACTCTGCAGACTCGTCTTCTCGCGTTTCCTTTTGTTTCTCCGCCAAGCGACAAGTGACCACATCTCTGTAGCTCCCAGCTACTCATCTGCCAACGCCAGCCTCTACTGAGCTATCTCTGGACTCACTGAGCTCCTCAGCCAAGCTCCAGTCTCAGCTCCAGTCTTCAGCTCGCCGTTGCAACCTGAGATGTGAAAAGGGACAAACCTGCTCCAAGGAAAGCACGCTTTGACTTCTCCTTGAGTGTTTGAATCCTCCCCTGTCACCTGAAACTCAATCAGAGCATTAGAGCAGAAGATCACGCAGCATATCACATATCAGAAACATACATCAGCAAATCCGATACGATCAGACGCTCTGACCGCGTCTGACAGTGAAATTTGAATTAAAGTGATCGGTCACCGGACCGATCCAGGGTGTGTGGATCGGTCACCAGATCGATCCACTGCTTTGCTGGGATTCCCAGCTCTCACAGCTATACACGCCTGATCGGTCACCAGACCGATCAGGGTGAAGCCTGATCGGTCACCAGACCGATCAGATTGGATCCTGATCGGTCACCCAGATCGATCAGGGCAGATGAACAGTAACTTTTTAATCAAATCCAAGATCCCTGATCGGTCACCAGACCGATCCAAGACTTTGATCAGCAAGGGAACTCACTCACCGTTTGCTCCCTGATCGGTCACCAGACCGATCAGGAGCAAGACAGCAAGGAAGCAGCCTGCTCCCTGATCGGTCACCGGTCCGATCAGGAGCCACACAGTAGATTCCCAATCTCACTGTGCGCTCCCTGATCGGTCACCAGTCCGATCAGACATAGCTGGATCGGTCACCAGACCGATCCACTAAGGAGCAGCGTGCCAATGTCCCTGATCGGTCACCAGACCGATCCAGTGACTCAACCCTAGCCCTCCAAGCTAGGAATTCATCCACCTTAGCCCTCCAAGCTAAGGATTTTTCCATCTAACTCTCCAAGTTGGGAATTTGCACCTAACCCTCCAAGTTAGGACTTTTCACCTAGCCCTCCAAGCTAGGACTTTTCACCTAGCCCTCCAAGCTAGGACTTTTCACCCAACTCTTCCGAGTTAGAACATCATCCAACCTAGCCCTCCAAGCTAGGCACCTGACCCTCCAAGCCAGGACTTTCTCACCTAATTCTCCAGGATGGGAATTTGCACCTAACCCTCCAAGTTAGGACTTTTCACCTAGCCCTCCAAGCTAGGACTTTTCACCCAACCCTTCCGAATTAGGACTTTTCCAACACCTAGCCCTCCAAGCTAGGATTTTCCACACCTAACCTCCCAGGTTAGGATTTTCCATATCATGCCTAATCCTCGATCAGGACTTAATCATAATCATCATAATCATCACACCTAACCTCCCAGGTTAGGATTTTCCAAATCATGCCTAATCCTCGATCAGGACTTAATCATAATCATCCTCCTAAACTAAAATCGTTGTCAACACCAAAACAACAATCAGGGCCAGACTGCATCAACAATAAGGAGAAGAGTTGTCACATTATGGGGGA